>JAQZBX010079052.1:0-14032 GCA_029593785.1 Cabassous unicinctus | reverse complement strand
TCTATATTAGAGTTATTCTAACTCATCAAAGCATTCCTTCATGTGCAGCAGTCATCAAAGAATAAAGTGCAATATCATTGTGTGAATGATACAAAATACATGTGACATCTAACTATTTTTATCCACCTTAGAGCTCATTTCTTACTGGGAAATGTTACAATAATTCTAAAATGTATCAAAAACAGTGGATCCTGTTATGGAGAGAATTCAGCCACTAGTAACAAAAAAAATGCCACCAGAACAGTGGCAACAAGAAATTTTGGTTTATTTAACCACAATTCACAGGTCTAGATTTAGATAGTCCAGGGATGGTAAGGCAGTTCTGGAACATATTTAAGTTGTTAAATCTTTATTTATTTATTTGTTTATTCAGGATGTACTGGTGATTGAACTGGAGACCTCATACATGGGAAGAATGCACACAACCAATGAATTACACCTGCTCCCTTCTCCTTTTAATTTTGAATAGCTGCTGTACTTATAGACACAAAAGCCACATTCTATTCAGGAAGGATGTAAATAAAAGATGTAGTACAAAGGGATGTGCCATATGAGACTTTAAAATTTTCCTTTTATTTAGTTTAAAACATATAAGAAAAAATGCCATATCACAAGCTCAATGAATTTTCAAAAACTGAATATAACTCATGGAATGACAACAGAGCATGGCTAGTCCCTGTGGATCTTCTCTTTGCCCAAGGCAATTTATACACTAAAAGGAATATTGTTTAGAAGGAAAAAGGATAGAATGTATGATCCATGCTACAAAATGGATAAACAAATACATCCTGTTGAGAGGAACAAGATAGGCAAGAAAAAACACATATGGTATATTCTGGCTTTTATGAAATATATAGAAGTGGATATTAGATTATATTATCAGGAACCAAGGTGGGAATGGATATTACTTACTGTGTACAAAGATTCTGTTGGAGGTGATGAAACAGTTTACCTACATGATAATTGTAGCCCCATTTAGTGCTTATAAACATCACCAGTGAATTGTATGCTTGAATACAGTTAAAATACAAATTTTGAATTGTACATATGCTACTACAATGTAAACTTTTAAAAACATATACTTTTTAGTTTCTTGTTTCATCTTAAATTTATATACATATTAATAGATCTATTAATGTAATAAATTGAGAAGCACTCAAGGATATTTAAGAAAAATAAGTGTGAATATCTTTTCATGGTCTTAGTCTCTGGTGTTAAAAGTACTTGCTCAGAAAATTAGGTAAGAAAATGATATAAAAGTTATCCAAATTGGAAAGGGAGAAGTAAAAATTACACTATTTGCAGATGACAGAATCCTATACATAAGAATCACTGAGAAATCTACAACAAAGCTTATACAGTGTACAAATGAGTTCAGTAAAGTGGCAGGATATAAGATCAACACACCAAAATCAGTAGCATTTCTGTACACCAATAATGAAGAATCTGAGCAGGAAATCAAGAAAAATATTCCATTTAAAATAGGAATTAAAAAAATCAAATTCCTTTGAATAAACTTAACTAAAGATGTATATGACTTGTGTGCAGAAAACTACACAACATTGTTAAAGGAAATTTTTTAAAAAGACCAAAATAAATGGAAGAATATTCCCTGTTAATAGATTGGAAGAAATAAACATTATTAAGATGTGTGTCTTATCCAAATTGCTTTACAGATTTAACACAATCGCAATAAAACATGCAACGGCATTTTTCACTAAATTGGAAAAATCAATCATGCAATATATTTGGAAGGGCATGGGGTGCTGAATAGCCAAAGCCATATTGAAAAAAAAAATGATTTTGGGGGAATCACATTACTTGATTTTAAAACATACTCAAAGCTACAGTTGTCAAAACTGCAACATACTGAAAAATGGAATGAAATTGAGAGTTCGGATATAGATCCTCACATATATGGTCAACTAATATTCAAAAGGCCATCAAGTCCACACAACTGGAAGGGAATGGCCTCTTTAAAAAAATAGTGATTGGAGAACTGGATGTCCAAATCCAAAAGAAAGAGAGGATAAACATCTCATGCCCTATACAAAATTAACTCAATATAGAACAAAGATAAAAATATAAGAATCAAGACAATAAAGTTCTTAGGGAAGCATCTGCAAGATCTTGTAGTAGGAAATGGTGTCATAAACTTTAGATTCAAAGCACAAGCAATGAAAGAAAACAGAGTTAAATGGGACCTTCTTAAAATTAAAAAAAAAATTGTGATTCAAAGGATTTTGTCGAGAAAGTGAAAAGGCAGCCTAGTCAATGGGAGAAAATACTGAGTTACCATCTAACCACTAAGGCACTAAGGACCTAATTTCCAGCATATATAAATAAAGCCTACATTTAAAAAATTAAAAGACAAACAACCCATTTAAAAAATGGGCCAGAGATTGAAATAGACACTTCTCATAAAAAGGAAAACCAATGGCTAAAATGCATATGAAAATATGCCAACATCACTAGCTATTAGGTAAATGCAAATCAAATACACTGAGATATCATCTTACACCCATTAGACAGGCAGCTATTTTAAAAAAACAGGGGACTACCAAGTGTTGGAGAGGATGTGGGGGAAGTGGAACACTTATCCACTCATGGTGAGAATGTAGAATGGTGCATCCATTGTGTAGGACAGTTTGTTGGTTCCTCAAGAAGCTAACTTTGAAACTGCCAAATGATTCCAGCAATCCCACTGAATACCCAGAAAATTTGAAAGTAGGACACTAACACATATATGCACACCAATGTTCATAGAGGCAGTATTCACTATTGCCAAAAGTTGGAAGCAACCCAAATATCTATCAACAGATGAATGGATAAACAAACTGTGATATACACATACAATGGAACATAACTCAGCTGTAAGAAGGAATGCAGTATTAACACATGGGACAACATGGATAAATGTTGAAGATCTCATGTTAAGTGAAATAATCCAGGCACAAAAGGACAAATATTACATGACTTCACTGATAAACTGAGCAGACTCGCAGAGCTAAAATATAGAAGATAGGTTTACAGGAGACAGAAAGAGTGAAGAGGGTGGTGAGCTGATATTCATAAGGGGAAAATCTATGATGAGGTGGAAGGAAGTGTTGGGAAGTGGGTGGGCATGAGAATGGTGCAGTGATGTGATTTGGATAAGCAGTGTTGGTCTGTGAGTGGGAGTAGGATGAAGGGGTTGGATGGGCTATCCGTGGAACTGAGGGAAGAGTTGGAGGAAGGAGCAGGTGAACTCTAGGGATTTACAGATTTTTGGTTAAAGCTTCAATGTTGGGAATGTTTTTCTGACAAATATGGCAGGGGAGGGTTATTGGACTGGTGTAGGGTATTGGGTGTGGGGGAATATATGAGATAGTACACACCTGGGACATGCTTCTATGTGGAATATATAAGTGTTTATATTATCATAGTGTGTTATCTCAGTGGGCAGACACCCACATAATAAACAAAATATTAAATTCCCATTCTGTGGAATCCTGCTATGTTCTCAATTAGAGGGACTAGAAGACCTCAAGAACATAGGCAGAGCCCAATAAAAGAAAAAAAGACCAACGTGTCAAGCTCTCAATATTATTGCAAGTAACTATGAATATTGTTTTTCAAAAATTGAAACTTAGTTGTTACCACAGGTTCTGAAGGGAGGGGGAGGGAAGAATAGAATAGATGGAACATAAGGCATTTTTAGGGAATTACAATTGTTCTGCATGATCTTGCAATAATGGATACAGGCCATTTTAAATAATGTCAAAACCTATAAATGTGTTTGTTGCAAAATGTAAATGATCATGCAAACTATTGACCATGGTTAGTAGCAATGCTTCAATATTTGTACATCAATTTTTAAAAACTGTACCATCCACTTGTAAAATGTTATTAATAAGGGAGAGTGGCAAAGGGGGAAGGCATGGGGTATATGGGGATCCCCTCTATTTTCTATATTATTTTTATGTAACCTGAAGCTTCTTTGAAGATAAAATGGAAAAAATAAGACAATGGGTGAATACACTGAATAAATTGTCACTGTACATACAAGATAACAGATCTTACAGTAAGGAAAGACACAACGTCTAAAAAAATTTATGTTATTTTAATTTTTTAATTTTCTGTATTTCATTTGCTACTTTTAAAGCTACTATTATCTCATTTTTTTATTCACTTTATTTGGTTATTCTCTTGGCTTCATTTTTGGAGATGTTTTACATCACAGAAAGGTCACAACTGTGGCAGGGGAGGTTCATTGGAGCAGGTTGTTGGTGATTAGAGTATATGTGGGGAGGGGTGAACCTGAGGCATGCCTCCAAGGCAGGAGCTCTATTTATTTGGCCAAGCAACAAATTTTATTGATATTCCATCACAAACAGTTGAAATAAAGCAATATCTTTACAGAAAGCCAATATCTGAGCAATCAATGTAAAAATGCTTCAAAATACAAAGGAAACCTTCCATAATTCAAAATGTATTTTATAAGATAAAACCTTTTAATTTCCAAAATGATAGTATTTACATCAAAAAAAACTTCAAAAAGTTATAACACAATAACCTTTAAGACATAGGACTTTGTTCCTTTCCTCACTGAAGTGTAAAGCTGGAACATCTAGTCAACTTTGAAAGTGCAGTAATCCTGAAAATATTTAAACTACAATTTGTAAACTAGAATCACTAGAAATCCTTTATTTTTGATAGTTACACCCAATAAAAATTAGTGAAAACCAGTTCTTATCCTTTAACAGTCACAGAAAGATACAAAGCTACTGTTTAAACAAAATGTAATAAATCCAGAAACACAATAAATCTATTCTTTTTTAAAATAAATTATTTTTATTTTTATTTTTTAAAAGATACTTAGATTACATAAATGTTACACAAAAACTATAAGGATTCCCATACGCCCCACCTCCCACACCTCCCACAACCTCCCACGTAAACATCCTTCATTAGTGTGGCACATCACCTGCAATGGATATACACATCCTGGGCCTTTGCCATTAAGCATGGACCATAGTTCACATTGTAGACCACACTCTCTCCCACACAGTTCTGCATGTTATATGATGATATAAAATGGTCTATATCTGTCATTGCAATGTCACTCAGGACAATTACAAAGTCCCAAAAAAGCCCCTGTATTACAACTGCTTTTCCTTCTCCCTGCCCCCAGAGCATCCAGTGGCCACTGGCTCCATATTATTGCTCTAATTTCTTCCATTGCTTGAATCACAATATGTCCATAACAGAATACCAGTAAATCTATTCTAGTCCATAGCTCTTCCCCCAATCCTGAGGAGCCTGTTATGGTGATGTCCATTCCACCTCCAATTGAGAGGGTGCTTACATACTGTGGATATGATGGATGGGATTATCCTGCCTGTAGGTGCAGACTCTCTCCATTCCCTGGGATGGCCATTGTCCATCATCATCTCCCTGCCAGGTGTCCTGGGTGAGTCCATTGAGCTGTAGAGTAGGAGTTACAGCTCCACTGAGATTCTGGAACCAGCTGGCACATGGACAGTCCAAAGACTGCAGTCTCTGGATGTACACCTACAAACTCCAGCACAATATAAAGGTTTGATTAGAAGGGAAAGATGAACCATGTGCAGGGAAGACATATTTGAGTCCAACTCTGTCACTCACAGGAGCATATATTCTAAAGAAGGGCTCACTGGCAAGGCACAAAAGTGATTGACTACACAGTGGTTGAGAGGACTTATTATGGAGATGGAAATGTTCTAAAATTGATTATGGTGACACAAATCACACACGTTTGCCAAATTCATATAACTGGCAAGTGGAAATGATGGATTTATGTATTTATATTAAAATAATCTTAGCTTTAAAGCTAACTACTGTTTAAATTATTCTTTACTGCAGAAGAGAAGTTATCTTTACACGGAAAGTAGTCACTAGAAGAAAGCATAAGGGAGCCTTTTGTATCGTAGCAATGTTTTGCTTCCTAGTCTTGATCCTGTTTACAGGGTTATTTTCAGGTCATGAGAACTCAATAATATTTACAGTAATGATATTTATACTTGTGTATATTTATATTATCTACAAAAAATATTAAAGACAAAATAAAACCTTATTGTGTTGTACATATACTAATAAATTCTATGATCCCTTATTTAAGTGATCTTTGAATCAGTCTTATCAACTTACTGATTCTTCTATAATGAAATAAGGAGAAATTTTTGCCATATATTCATTTTATAATTGCATGAGTCATGTTTTTCACATTTTGAAAATTATAGTTTAGTACATTTTAAGTCAGTTAGATTTTTTCAAAGTTTTCTTATTCTTATTTCAAATTGAATTATCTTGATATGTGAGCTTTCCATTTTTTCATTCCTTTATTGCACTTTCTATGGTGACAATCACACTTGCATTTTTCTGTATTTGTAAATTTCTGTTTTTTTTACTGAATTTCTCAGTTCTTGGAATAATATTTTCAAATCTTCTAGATTTATTCATATCATATCAGATAAATATAACTTTCATGATGCTTTAAAATCTTTTCATATTTTCATTCATATTATTTTAATATATTAAATTAATGTGTTATTTTTCCTGCCATAAGGCCTTCTTTTATGCTTGGATGTTAGTACCTTTTTAAATATCATTTTTTCCTTTTATCATTTTGCACTTTAACTACCATAATAAGGAGTTTAATTGTAATTATTTTATTTTTGCATGTTTAAATGTAATAGGAATTTTGAGTATCAGAGGAAGGTATAGATGTAGTTTTAGGGATTGTTCAAAAGTAGTGTTCCCAGCATCATCCTCAGGAACCACTCTCATGTTTTAATGATGGCCTTACTATATTCTGATAAGTTTCTACGTTGAGTTCTTTAATACCATATCTATACAGGTCTTGCCTTTCTAAGTGGCAAGAGAATAAAAAATATAAACATTCTGTTTGCTCTCTTTTTCTTTTGCTCTCTTTTCTACCATTGTTACATTTCTCTATTTCATTCCTAAACTTATGTGTGTACACATGTGTATGCCTATGTGTGTGCAAGTGTGTATACTAATACATCTGAGTAATCAATAGATTATTTTTCTGAATTCACAAAATTACAACACTCCAGTGTTTTATATTTTTGATGTTTCACCTCAACATGCCTATATCATTTTGTAGTTTCATTATCATTTTGAATAATAAGCTTTGAATAAGCTGAAAATGTATACTTTTCCACCCCAAACACAGCAGTTCATAATTTAAACAGAGTAAAAGTATAATAAATTTAGATTGTTATAAATGAATGTTCTAGATTCTGCAAAAGACATATTGTGGTGTAGCATTATTACAGTTTACATGCTTAAAAATTTAAGTATAATACATACAATATAACATGGGTTACATTTCCAGGTTGAAGATCTGGCCCACAGAGAAGTAGAATGTGTCACCCATGTCAGAGATATACAATATGTGACATATAAGTTATGTCTCATACTTTAAGTTTACTTATATATTGTTAAAACACTTATGTATGTATTTTCAAAGACATCATTTTAAATGAGAGACCCAAGAACTCTATATATTCAACATATTTCAACATGTAATGCATTATTCCAGAAACATTTACTTTTTATTTTTGAGTAAATCTTCATATTGTTGTTTTGAACCAGAAGATAATTGTAGCATATTCCCTAAGAAGAATCTCTTGTGGTTTACAGCAGCTGAGTATGTTGATATAAAGAATATTCATAGAAAAAACTATATCTGCCTTTGAGGTTCCACAAGTAAGGGGAAATTTTCAATAATTTGCAGAATATTTTAAGAAATAGAATGTAAAATATTACATTCAAATATGCTCTGACCCATGGGATCTAAGTCCCATATCAATTAGAAGCAGAGTGGGCATCACCATCCCAAAATCTTCAAGATTGGGAAATGAGCAATGGATTAAAGTAGAATTATTATTATTTTCCTATAGACATATTATTATTCTAGTAATGGAAAACTCTTATTATTAATGTAAAGGCAATGGCCATCAGAGGTTCTGAGGGACAGGACAGGGAAGAATAAATGTAATATGGGGGCATTTTCAGGACATTGCATTTGTCCTGCATAACATTGCAGTGACTGATACAGGCCATTGCATATTTTGTCATAACTTAGAAAAGTTTGTGGGACAAGTTGAAACTATAATGTAAACTGTAGTCCATGTTAGCAGCAATGCTTCAGTATGGTTGATCAGTTGTAACAATTGTACTACACTAAAAAAGGACATTGTTATGTGGGAAAGTGTAGGAGGGGAAAGAGTGGAGCACATGGGAATCCTTTATATTTTTATGTAACATTTATGTAATCTAAAACTTCTTTAAAACTAAAAATTAATCAATTCCAAAAAATATTGTCTGAATTATTTGGTACTAAATACTTCATATTTTTGTATTGACTAGGTGACTAGAATGTATCCATAAACACCTGATTTATATAGAGTTCTACATAGGAATTGGAATCCCACCCTTACTGGAATATAATAAAGAATAAACAAAATGGAAAATGCATGTGGGTAGTGGTAAATAAGACTGCTCCACATTAAGTAGATGCTTTCATTTCAAATGGAAAAAGACAGTCCTGTTCAAAATAACAGTAATGGAAGTAGGGTCCAAACAGACATGATCATGAAAGTTTATCAACAGAGGGCAAGAAACCGACAACTATCCAACATCTTATATTTTGATATAAAGAGTAAAATATGATTATTTTAAGTGTAATTTCATGTTACCTAAAATAGAAGACATTGCAAATTACCCTGTATTTTATAGTCTGTTTGATTTATAGTCTCATTCTCTTGGCTTAGTGACTTAACATATTCATTTACAACAGGAATAAAGACTTTTCATTTCATTTTTTGGCAATGTTTGCTTGTAGAAAATAAATATTCCTTTTTTGCATATTTGTGGATAGTTTCTGTGTTTCTAGGAATTTCTCCATTTCATCCAGTTATCTAATTTATTGGTGTACAATTGTTCATTGTATCCTCTTTTAATTCTTTTTATTTCTCTAGGGTTGATAGAAATGTATCCATTTTACTTCTGATTTTAGTTATTGCTTTGTCTTTTTTCTTTATCAAAGTAAAGGTTTTTAATGTTATAGTTCTTATCAAAGAAAAAGTTTTCATTTTGTTGATTCTCCCTATAGTTTTATTTTTATCTTTCTTTTGCATTTATCTCTATTCTAATTTTATTTCCTTTCTTCTGTCCTTCTGTTCACTTTGTGTTTAATTTGCTTTTATTTTTCTAAAACGTACAGTTTTAAGGTTAGGTCTCCAATTTTAGATCTTTCTCCTTTTGTAATGTAAAAATTTAGAGCTATAAATTTCCCTCTCACCACTGCCTTTGCTGCATCCCATAAGGAGCGGTATGTTGTGTTTCCATTTTCATTCCCTCCTTTGATCCATTTCTTGTATAAGCGTCCATTGTTGTATTTCAACGTATTTGTGAATATTCCAGTTATCCCACTGTTATTGATTTCTAGCTTCATTCCGTTGTGGTCAGAGAGAATACAATGTATTATTTCAATATTTTTAAATTTTTTCATGTCTGGTTTTGTGACCAAACATATGCTCTATCCTGGAAAATGACCCATGTGCATATGATAAGAATGTGTATCTTTCTATTGCTGGGAGCAGCGTTCTGCACATGTGTGTTATAGTATCATTCAAATCTTCTGTTTACTTATTGATCTTCTTTCTAGATTTTCTATCCATTATTAAATGTGGTGTATTGAACTCTCCTCCTATTACTGTAGAAACATCTATTTCTCCCTCAAATCTGACATTTCCTGTTTAGATTTTGGAACTCTTCCATTTGGTGCACATATTTAAAATTGTTATGTCTTCTTGTTGAATAGATCACTTTATCGGTATTTAATAATTTTCTTTTTCCCTCTTAACAGTTTTGGAATTGAAGTCTATTTTATCTGAAATTAGTACAGCTACCCCAACTCATTTGTTTTCTTTGAATATATGTTTTTTCCATTATTTCAATTTCAGTTTTTTAATTTAAACAACATATGGTTGTTTCTTGCTTTTTTATCCATTCTGCTATTCTCTGCTTTTGACTGGAGAGTTTAATCAATATACATTCATAATACCTAATGATAATGCAGGACTTTCTTCTACCAGTTAGCTGCAAGATCTTATAAGTCTTTTATCTTTCTTTGGTCCTCAATTCTTCCATTTCAAACTTTTTTCATATATATATGACTTTTTTATGGTACCATTTTGATCACTTCTCATTTCTTTCAGTATATATTTTTCATATATTTACTTTGTGGCTAACCTGGGGATAAAACTTGACATCCTAAATCTTTATCATTCTCATTTGATTAATTTCAATAGCATATACATGCAGTCTACTTCCTCATATTACACATCATAATATGATCCATGTCCCAAACTATAGACTTATCATTAGTTTTTATTCATTTGCATTTTAGAACCTGTAGGATGTAGAAAGTGGAGTTATGTAACAAAATACATTACTGACATTTATAATTTTCCAAATGTTTACCTTTACTAGACATCTCTATATTTCTTTAGACCACTTTGATCCTCTCTCTAGTGTCCTTTCTGCCTCAGTCTGAAAGACTGACTGAAACACTCAAGGGAAATTTTAATTGCAGTCATTTTGGTCTTCAACTCCAGTATTTTCACTTGGTTCCTTTTCAAAATTTCTATCTTACTGATATTCTCATATTATTCATTCTTTTTATGTGTGATATTCTTTATTTTATTTTATTTTATTTTTTTGTATTTTTCTCTATTTCCTTGAGCATATTAAGGATGATTTTTTTAAAAATTCTTTTTCATATATGTTAAAAATCTTGTCTTTTGCAGATATTTTTCCCCTTTTTTCTTCTTCATTGTTTTTCATTAATAAATAGACTTTGACTATGTCATATAATTAATCTGTTTTCATCTGTGTATCTTTCTGAACACTAGAGGAACAACTGATTTAACAGTTCAAATTAGATGAGATAAAAATGCCTGAGAAAGAATTTTTAGGAATAATGTTTCTGTAACTTTTTGAGCTGTCTTTTACTGTTCTTTGAATTTTGTGAATTTGAAATAAAGATGTTTGAAAAAAGGTAGCAAGCATGCATTAGGTGGATGCTTTCATTTTCAGATGGAAGAAGACAGTCCTGTTCAAAGTAATAGCCAGGGAAGTAGAGTACAAGCAGAAATGGTCATGAAATTTTATCAACAGAGGGAAAGAAACCTTCAACTATCAAGCATCTTATATTTTGAAATAAAGAGCAAAATATGATTATTTTAAGTCTAATTTGATAATTATCTAACATAGAAGGCATAGCAATTTTTGCTACATTTTCATAGATTCTGTGGGGAAACCACAGCTTGAAACATCTCTTTCTGCTATCTTGGGGTGATCAGAAGTGTCCCCAGATATTTTTGAGGAAATAGAAAAATATATGGATTGTCAAGAACTTAGAAATTTTAAAAAGAAATTAAATGAGCAACTATTTAACCATTAAAGGAAAACATAATGTTAAGTATTTAAGGAAGAAATTTGACTAAAACATAAACTGATATGCAAATTTTAATTCAATCTTAATGTATCTTCCCAATAAATATCTTGATTAATTCTATTGGAAAAACCTTAGAAGGCCTAAGGGACTGGTAACTTTTTGAAACTTATCTCATAAAATATTATAATACAAAGGACTATGGATGTGTAGGGTCCACTTAAGTTAGATATTCTGCATTTAAATTTGTTTTCATGATTAAATCTTACATATTTTGTCCTTCAGTATTTATTCCATTTTTTTTAAATAAATATTGATGTACTCATTCTGCAGTTGAATAGAATATAGAAAATAATTTTACACAATTGCTGAAAAAACTAGAAATCTGCTGTCCTAATTCAATTCTCTGTCCACTGAAACATTATCTCTTGTGTTTTGATGTGAGAAGGAAATTTCTTTTAGCTATTCACTTTGTGTTTTAGTGTGATTTAATATCAAAAGGGCTAATAGAATTCAATTTTAATTTACTACTTAACCAGATCACTTTGGAAATGACATGAGTTCAACCAGTAAGTAAACACACATATCACCCTTACATTTTCCACAAAGAGACATGAACACTTGGCCCACTACCTAGTCACAGTCTTATGATTCGCTGCCAGGAAATTATGCATTGTTAAGAAATATATATGATATGATTAATTTCCCTTGAGTCACAATATTGCACACCCTTGTCATAGTAATATGAATTATAATTTAATGAGTATCTTCAAATTTGTTCCCTGAAATGTCAACATCAAGATTAACACTGAAGGGCTTCACAGGCAAATTTATTTGCAAATCATATTATTCTTCCTGTTTCTAGGAATTTAAACCTGATTGGAAATTTAAGACTGGTTGTATTGGTAATTGGGAGTTTCTATTTTGAGAAGCCCATGTACTGTATTTTAAGTGTGTTGTATTGGTGGATGCCTGCTCATCCTCAGTTATACCAAAATATATTAGTAGATTGTATGTCAAAGAATAAAGTCATAATATATTATTTCATCTTAATATATTCCCTTACAGTCACTCATCCTTTCTTGTGGTATGTATGAGCTTTTTGGCCTTTATCATTTTCATCTCTCTAAGACACTTAAAATTTCCTGCAAAGCAAATCTATTGAAGACAAAGTCCCCCCATTTTTTGTTTATCTAAGAAAGTTTCTATTTCTCCTTCACTTTTTTTGTTATAATAAACTATATTTACAGAAGTTTTAGACCTACAGAAAAATTACACCAAAAGCATAAAGAATTCCGATATAAAACTCTACATGCATACATACACATAGTTTCTCCTATTAGAAGTGCACTCAAAAATTAAATCCAGCATTTTGAGGATTATTGAAATATGTGGTGTAGAGTAATTTAGAATTTTTTGTGGGATATTTGTCCTTTAAAATATGAAGGATTTGGAGGAAAGTAGAGCAACTATCTAAAAATAGTTAAAGAAAATAAGAAAGGGGCACAAGGAAGAAAAATAAATTTCAAGAAGGAAATTAGAAATATTAGTATAATGAAATTCCATGTATTAGAGTGATTTTTAATTTTATAATTATATGCAGAATAAATTCCTTTAAAACAGAAAAAGTTATCATGAGTTAAAATACAAAATCCAATGTTGCATTTGTACAGAATTTTCAATAAAATAAAGTGATGCAAAACAGTAACATAAATGACACAGGTAACTAATTTTACAGAATGTGGTTTTGTTGATTCCATTTGCCTGAACTTCCCTTCATTTAGGTATTTAATGACTCTCTACTTCACTTCTTTCAGGTTGCTCAAATGTACCTTACCCCTGAATACTACCCAGAATATTCTTGGTTTAAGATAGCTTGCCCATCTCCATCATGCCCTTTCCCTGAAATCTCTCATCCTTTATCCTGTCTTATATGTTCATTTTTTTAAATAATACTCCTCACATTCTAATATAGCATATCGTTTGTACCTATATATGTCATTATATCTCACAGGTAGAATTAGAGCTTAAAGAGGACAAATATCTTTTATTCTTTTGCTATACTGTGTAAACAGTGCTTGTTACACTGCAGATATTCTATAAAATGTTTGCTAAATAAAGGAATAAAATGTAGTGATGTAATGAAAATAATGCCCGAAGTATCTAGGTAGTCCAGCAGGTTAAATACTTCCTCAAACTTCATAAACAAAGAATAAATATGTGATAATTTCACAATTGTAAAAATATTTGAAATTTTCTTTATCAGCAACTATGTCATTTACACTAATTGATCACTATTAAACCATAAACTTCAATAAATTTTCAAAGTTTAACCAAAAGGTGCTGCATTGTCTGAAAATAATTGCAATTCATTTAAAAATTAATTCAAAACTTAAAACAGAAAATTCTTTCAATTTGAAAATTAAAAATAAATAAGAAGAAAAATGGATTTTTAAATTTATTTTAAGTCAAATAAGAAATATAATATTTTACTCGGGGCTATTTATATAATGGATGGCAATAGGA
>JAQZBX010079051.1:0-14033 GCA_029593785.1 Cabassous unicinctus | reverse complement strand
AAAACCAACCAGAAATAACCAGGTTTAAATGTTGGTGTCTATCCTCCCAATTTTTTTCTATCAGACAGATACAAATACATTATTATTCCCCCAAATCAGATTGTACTATACATACCATTGTCTAAACTGCCTTTTTTCCCACTTAATTATAAATTAAAACATTTTACTATTCCAGTACATTGTTGTGTGTAACATTAATTTTAGAGTATGCACTATCATATCATCCATAAATTCCCTAACCAATCCCCTATGAATTTAGTTAGGATATTTTTAATTTTTCAGTATATCAATGTTAGAACAATTTTATTATCTTAGTGTAACTTCCAGTAAGCAAAAGTACTGGATCGAAAGGTACACACATTTTTAAGGATATCCATGTATACTAACCAAACTGGATTCTAGGAATGTTACATCAATTTTCACTCCCATCAGCAGTGTCTAAGTGGGTTAATTTCTTTCTCTAATAATCTTGAGACAATACTAGTTATAACAAAAGATTCTTATCTACTAGTTCACCATGCAGCTCTTCAAAAACAATGCTCTGACAATTTGGTAATATCTATCAAGAACAAGGATGTCATCAAAGGTCTTCAGTGCCTGGCAGCAGGAACCAAAATGCCAGTCCCAGACACCAAACTCCAGGCACCCAAGAGTACCAGTGTAAGCACAGCCCTTGATCCCAGGTGTGGCAACACTGTAAACTCAGCAGGTGATTAGTTCCTAGCTAGACCAAGGACGAGAGGATGACAAGGCCACTGAGCTGCTGGATTAGGAATTCTTAATTTTCCCTGTCACAGCCTAGGATTGGTTCCAAAGCTTAGCTTGACATGTAATTAACAATGAAACACCAGCACAAGGCATAAGCTGGGCTGGTTACTGTGTTATCTGCCCCAGCATGGAGGAAGGCATTCCCCACACGATAGTGCTTCACAGATTCTTACATGATCACAGCCAGCAGAAGTTGTCTCTAAATTCCAGAAAGCTATTTAAAAGAGATCTAATCACATTGAGAATGTTAGGCTTGAAATAAGTTAATTTTTTGAGTTGTATCTGTTCCTCTAAATGGAATAAATTGCTACTCTTCAACCTAACACAACTTTATTTTGGTATGTTGTTCAATATAATGGCACCACACATTTCTGTAAGTCTGCAGTTTTCTATTTGTTCCTTCTACTGTGAGAGTTAAGAATCATCCTTATTTTACAGATGGCTGAGATTCAGAGATGTAGAAGACCCATGAATGCTCCATGGCAAGTTGATCCCAGCTCCTTGACTCCCAGATAAGGCTCTTTTAACTAGCCACACTCCACTCAGAGAAAAGACCTTAAGAGATGTAAAATCATCAGAGTCAAGTCTGAAGTGATGACAAATTTTATAAAGAGCTGGGAGAAATTACATCAGGTTTCATAACATTTAAATATTGCATTTAAATCTTCTTTACCATAGCAGATTTTAAAACTAAAATATTCTTTCCCAAATCATAAAATGATTGTTGAATGTCAACTTTGAAATCCATTATTCATTCCTCATTCTAATGTTTAATTAGGATCACTCGGCACAAGAAAGTATGAGAGAACGAGTTATATTTCAGACTCAGAAATCCTGGGTTCTAAGCCCATCCTTGCCACTGTGTCACCCTGGGCAAGTTACTTAATCTAATCTGCAAAATAAAGCAGCAGCACTGCATATTTTGTGCATGAACTCCTGTGATGTTCTGGTCCAGACAGGTCCTACCCAAGCATATCCTCCTAGGAGATCCCCATGATAGCTGACATTCTAATAATGGAAGCAGAAGTGTGTATGCTATAGTACTGAAAAGAAAACCAAATGGCACTTGGTGAATTGCAGTTGAGGAAATGTTCTGCTTACTATTATCTTAAAGGAAAACAAATATATTATCTTCATTATACATCCTAACTGAACATTTAAATCATCAGAAGTAATCAATTTTCTGGATTGGTAAATGTATTTATGGTTCTGATGCAAATACCAGAAATCTGTTGGTTTATATAAAAGGTATTTATTTGGGGTAAAAGCTTACAGTTACAAGGTCCTAAAGAGTCCAACTCAAGGTACCATAAGAGGTCCTTTCTTACCCAAAGTCTATAGTCACACATTGAAGCAAGATGGTGGACAATGTCTGTGATTGTTCAGCATTCCTCTTTGCTCTTAAGGCTCCATGGGCCCAGCTTATTCCAATCTCAGCTGTAGGCTGGAGGGGTCATTTCTTTCTGGGCTCAGCTGTTCTGTTCTCTTCACAAGATCAACTGTAAGCTATCAGGTGAATGGCTTGCATCTCTTCATGGGGCCTCTGCAGTGTTTATGGGCCTGTCTCTCTTCCTCTGTGTATCTTCTCTGTGTATCTCCTTCTCTGCTTCTGTCTCCTTAATTGAACTTCTGTTTATATAGCCCACCAAGGGGATGGGGACTGAACTCTTAGTCACCCTAATGATGTTGTCAAATCAAAGCCCTAATCTTAATTTAATAAATTAAAAGTGAAACCTCTGCATTTAATACAATCAAAGGGGTATTATGCCCAGAGGAACAGACCTGTTTACAAACATAATCAATATCTCTTTTTGGAATTTGTAAGTAAAATCAAACTGCCACAGTATATCTCTGAAGATTTTTAAAAGGAAATATAAGTTTGATAAAACTACTTATTAGATGCCATTACATTTTGCATCTTGATTTTTGAGTTTTATATCTTCAGCTGGAATACATTTTGGTAAAAATCAAAGAGAGGAAAGGTGCTTTTAATAAATATAATTATATCCTTTCATTTTAATATATTAATTCAACGAAATACTACATGACATTTAAACTAACATTATTAAATATTAGGAGAATCGTTGGTTTTACCAAATAGGATGAACAAGCCATAAAAGAATTTTTCATTTTTGCTGATCCCATTTCTGCATCTTATCCCAAGCAGCTGCTTTCCTTTTAAGTCTCAACTTTGTAAACTTTAGCTAAAATAATGTTTATGAGGTCCATCTCTACAGCACATGTAACATTTAATTATAATAGGAAATATGATAGAACATACTTGAGGGAAAATGAGAAAGTATATTTATCAGTACCTGAAGCAGCTCTGATACATAAACAGAAATATGGTTGCGTCATTAATGCAGATGTTAACTTAGAAGTTTTTTTTTTCCCTATGGTAAATGGTGTCTCTAAGGAAAAATACATTGCTATTATTTCCAAAATGACAGATCCAATGCACAGGGAAAACAAGCATCACAAGGCATTATAACCTAAGACCAAAGCTGGTCCCAGGGTAAAAGAGGACGAGCAGGATGGAGCTGCCAGGCTAATGCAATGTGTCCAAAGGCAGGGCCATCCTTGTTACAGCATCAGGGCAAGGGGAGGAGATACACTGTCAGAAATAAAACTTTCTGCTACAACATGTTCAGTTGAACAAACTGAATCATGCTCCACAGACTCTTATAAATTCTCTAAATAATAAATTAACTCACCAGTTCTAAATACATGAGATCTGCACAATTTCAGCAATGAAAACTGAAATTCAAACTCTGCATAAGGAAGGTCTAGCTTTTGTCAGCGTCTTAAAAGCAAAATACAACCAATGTGAGAAAGGGAAGTAATATTGTTTATCCAACTGTGTTTCAGTAATTCAGTTTCTAGTCAAAATATTATAAATGAAGAAATAAGTGTTTATGATTCATGCTAATCAGAGGACACGGGCAAATAACTTAGACACATGAAAATATTTTCTCTTCTCACTATAACCTAAGTTGTCGAGCTCCAAATCTGGTAAGGTGGTGCTGTGACCATCCTGGAATGAAATATGGAGGGAAACATCTTGATGAAGCAAATCAAAATGGACAATCTTGTTACTCAACATATTGCACAAGGCCTTTGTGGGATTTACTTTTGGCCCAGCAAGAAATTGTAGGTGCTTCCTAATATCTACGTGCACCTCAGCCATTTGTTCTGGGTTTATATCTTGAGATGCATTTTCAGACGCTAATGGAGGATTTCCAAAGTATTTTAAATGAGTTGGACCACACACTAACTCAGTTTCTATTTTCAAGCTCAGTTCTCCACTTAGGTTTGCTTCAATAATCTCTGACAGCATCAAGACCCAGAGAGAATTCAAGTCCTGAGGGCCAGGAACTCAGAAATGGCCAAAATCCCCAAAAGGAGAGCTCTCAGAGTGGAGCAAGAGGTGGACAGGTTATGGTTGATGTTTTTCATTTTCTCCACAAGACTCTTCAGTCTTCAAAGTACATGCTAACATCAGGGTCTGGGATTATAGCTTCTTGTAACTCCTTCCACAGTTTCCTCAGAATAACCTTTATGGAGTTGTCATGTGCCACAATTCGATTAGTGCTTGATACAGATAACAGTTCTACAGAGACTGTGAGGCAGGGAAAGTGGTGCTTGATTTTTAAAGCTTTGGCATTCTGGGCACTTCAAAGGCTGGAGATAAATTTTCTGAGGTCAGCTCTCAATAAATTTCATTGTTTTCTGCTGAGACACCTTCCATTTTAAATTCACTGGAGAAGTTCTCCTTGGTTCTGCTGGGTCAGGGGCATGCCCGACACTTGCAGGAGTTCTGCCTCTCTTACTTGGTACTTAGACTGGTAAAGATTTAACACTGTCCCAACTCCCTGCCCCTACCATAGGTGAGCAGGACCCTGGGCCCCTGGAGTAGGGCAAGGCCTGTGGAGGGGCCCTGGTCCAGGGTCATGGAGTCAGGCAGGTCGCCCCTCCATGGCAACAGTGCTTGTCATTTGGCCCTCTGGGTATCAGCCCCTGCTTGCTTTCTGGATGCTGCTAGTCGGCTCTGGAAAGCCGACTTCCCTGGCTCTGGGAAATCCTGGGCCTGCGTTATCAAGTCGCTTGGTGAGGTTGGGGGTTGTCCAAGTCACGTTCCTCCCAATAGTTTTGATGTAATATTTCTGTAAATTTAAATCTAAAACTTCTCCAAAAATAAAGTTGAAAAAAAAAAAAAAGAGACGGCAATAAGGGTAGTCATAAAATCAATTTTGTTAAGTATTCTTTTTTCAACTTTTACTGATGTCATTTGAAAGTACACTTAATGACAAAAAAAATAATAATTTCAACTCTGGGAAGAAGAAATTGCTGATGGCATTTTTGAAAGTACTAAGATGACCCTATTGAGGTGGCATTGATATAGAATATCTCCATTTTTCTATCATTGGCCAAATCCCCAAGATCACCTATTGTGAAATAAATTGATGCTGTCTTTTTAATCTCCAAATAAGTCTTTCTAAATTTCACTGATTTTTTTATTGAGAAGAATTGTACTTCCAATAGTTCAGCAAATACATAACATTTTGTAAATTCCATGATCAATACCATCAGATTCTTTTCTGAAATTCTGGCATGTAAACAGTTTTTCTTGTACAAGTGGCTTATAAATCTTTGTGGATTTTGATTTTGATATCATTAATTACTGCAAGAGTCACAAGAAAGCATTTCAGTAAGCTTTTGGGCATTAATTTGTTATCAAATCTTTATTCCACTCAGCAGTGATTTTTTCCTTTCTTCTCTTACGGTTCTTTTAGTATAATAAAATCCAAGAACAATAAAATAATGGATCAGGTTGCAGAAACATTATTGTGTCTGACTACAACAAAAAAATCTTCTGTGTAGATGAATTAGGTGACACTGCAAAAACTGACAGGAGAAAATCTACCATGTTAAATTTGTCATGCCACAAAAATATTCATTGGGTGGTGGACAATCATAGAAATAAATTAGTTATGGATAATCAGCCAATGCAAAATTCATTAAATTATATTAAACACAGGTAAAGATGAGTTATAAATATTTAATAATAAAATCAATGTTATTTTTAAAATTTTTAAAATGTACAGTAAAATTGTATGAACTAATAAGTATACATAAAAATAGGTGCATAAAGGAAAATTATTGGTAGAACAAAACTAAGATTAATAACATTTATGAATGATTTTCATTTCCCTTTGAGAATTTTGTTGTTTCTCTAATAATTAATGAATAATGTTTATTCCCTATGATAGGGCCTGACTTTTAAATATCAAAAGGTTACATCGTAGAAAATGTACTGTTGCATTTCTGGTGGTTAACATTCTGGCCTTTCAGCCACAACTTAAGTATTTCTCTAGAAATACCTTCTTTTTCACCAGTCATAAAATAGGGAATCACAAAAGAATACCAGAAAATGATGTTCAATATCACGTGACTTCTAAGGGGAAGGCAACACTGTGTTACAAACCTAACACAGATGCATGAGTCCTGGAACTATTTATTGTCCTTGGAATAATGCCAAGCACTCTCCTTTGGAAATGGTCCCAGGGATGACCAAATGTTGCTTTATAAGTAATCTTCAACATAACAGATGCAATGGCATTATCAGGGTGAAAGGCAAGGGATACACAGCCCTGTGTATGTTCCCAGTAGCTCCCTGGTATTCTTATGAGATATAATTTCCAGTTGAACTTTCTATTTGATGAGGACCTGAACAGAATTTATAGGTTGAATTATTTTTTTACCTCATAACAAAAAAATATGCATCCTCAAAGTGTTAAACAGGCCATTATCAAAGAAAACAAATATTATATCACAGAATTGTCACACTCATAACTAGTTTGCATATTTTATGTGTGAGAAAAACTTGAGATTGACAAATATCTAGACAGATAATGCTGGAAGAGGTTTTTCACCCCTTTGACTTATGGTAAGTGCTACTCTCAAAGTAAGAGTATTTTAGACTATCTCAAAAATAGAGATCATATCAGAAAATATGCAGAAACATATATATATATATCATATAGGCCTTACCTTTGTAATAACAGATTTTGTAAACATGGGAATATAGAATTTATAGGATCAGTGATAAAGCAATGCAACTACATAGAGATTATAATTTTTGGAAGAAATTTTATTTTAAATAATTACATAAGAACATATCTTCTCAAACATAATAGGAATGTGTGGTTTATAATATTAATATACTTCAGTAAAGTAGCATAAGTGTTTAATTTCTGATCTGTCATGTGTATCAAATAATATCAGATACAAAAAAGAGTTGATCATTAACTAAAACTATCATTGCTTTCCTATAGCATTTTTTTTTTTTTACTGAAATTAAATATAAGTAGGAATATAGTGTTATGTTCATGATCTCTGGACACAATCAATCTTGTTAGAATCACAGGGCAGAGCCAAAAGTTATTTTGTCTCTGAATAATTTACTGAATTTCCTATTCCCATTTATCATCCAAAAATGTGTACAGTAATGGTATCTATGGTATAATATTTTCATCTGGATGAATGTGTTAATAAAGTGAAATATTTTTAAAAGTTTCAAGTCCATTCTAATAAGAACATTTATAAGTTTCATTTATATAATATCCAAAGGATGGTTTATATTTAATTTATAATTTAGACAAACTATTGCTTTTTCAGTAATATTTTGCAAATTTCTTTTTATTAATTTCCATAATTACTAATTTTTTAAAAATCCAGATCATAAAGGAAGCAAAAACTGTTTTGATGTCTTTCATGCTAAGTATCACCTTTGATTTCTCAACAGTTGACAACAGTTGAACACTATGGGAATTAGGAATAACACAAATATGTGTGACTTCATCCTTATGGGATTGACAGACTTTGAAGTGATCCATCGTGTCCTCTTTATACTATTTCTCCTAATATACCTTATTACTGTGCTGGGAAATGCAGGGAATTACTGATAATTCGCCTGGATCTATAGCTTCATACCTCCATGTACTTTTTCCTTAGTCACCTGTCGGTCCTTGACCTAAGTTACTCAACTGTCATCACATCTAAAACCATAGAGAACTTACTGACTTCCAACAAGTGTGTATCATTTATGGGCTGCTTCACCCAGATATATTTTTTTTTTCTTTTTGTGTATCACTGAGTTTTTCTTTCTTTCTTCAATGGTCTATGACCCCTATGTAGCTATCTGCAATCCTCTTCACTAACCAGTTATTTTGTCCAGGAGACTGCCTTGTCCTGGTCACTGGTTCCTACGTGATTGGTTTTGGTGAATCCTTTGTCAATATTCTTTGCATGAGCAGTCTGCATTTTTGTAAATCCAAAGTAATTTACCACTTTTTTCTGTGATACAACCCCAATTTTAGCCCCGTCCAGTGTCACACTGGTGACACTGAAATCATGGTATTCATTCGTGCTGGCTCAGCTGTATCTGTGTCTCTTATCATAATCTCCTTGTCCTACGTGTCCATTCTGTCTAATATCTTGAAAAGAAATTCTACTTCAGGAAAGCACCAAGCCTTTTCTACTTGTGCCCCCCACCTCCTGGGTGTCACCGTCTTTTATAGCACTATGATATTTACTTATTTAAAACCAAAGAAGTCCTACTCCTTGGGAAAAGATCACACAGCCTCTGTGTTTTATAGTATGGTGATCCCCATGCTGAATCCACTCATTTATAGCCTTAGGAACAAAGAAGTAAAAAATGCTCTAATTAGAGTCATACAGAAGAGGGAGGGCTCCAGGGATATGAAATGTCAGTAATGCTGAACATTTACATGCATCTTTTCTTTCATGCCTATTTGGGTATTTAATTTGTATCTTTCTAAATACACTAGCATCTTCTAATTAGTTTGCATTTCTGCTGAGCCATCTGCTAAGTCACTAACCATGATCAGCAACATTCCAAGAATACGTTTTAGGAAATCTACATTGTAATTGGAACCTATGAAATATGTGTTAAGCTTGAGGTTTAAATATATGTGTATTTCAGGTAACTAATGTGAAAAAATATGTCATTGTCTTTCAAAATGCATCATAGAAATCCCCATGAAAGTTCCAATTTCAAGGAAATTTTATGGAGAGAACTTTCAGAAGTCCATTTATTATTTATTATTCCATTTATTATGTAGATAAGAAATATAGCATAGTCATAGAGTGCTGCTTTAGACTGAACCACATAGGTTTAGAGTCTGAATTTGCCAGATTTTTAGATCTATAACCCTAAGTCACTGTAAATTTAAATGTAGTTTCTCAGTTATGCAAGAAAAATAATAATTCTAAACCCTTACAGTTATTATAAAGATTAAATCAGATAATATATGGAAAGTATTTATGTAGCACTAATAAATTTTGGCCACTATAATCAGAATACTTACATTTTTGCAAAATTTTGAATATACAATAACTTTTGTAATGAAAATGTTTACTGGTGGCTTATAAATGGTTTTGGGTTCATCTTATTCATAAATAAGCAAATATCTAAAAAGGCAAAACAGTACTTTGATATTTGTTCTTAGAGGAAAATTAAAATACTGTGATAAATTGAGTTATTGCAAATATGTATGTGAATATTGAAGAAAACTGGAAAATATTTTAAATTATTAAAGAAAATAACAATATCCTTACAATTTTTATAATTTTTTTCATGGTCTTCTATGTATGTGTATGTATGTATTACATACATACATGAAAGTTTTTGTCATTTTCTATTACTCTTTTGCAACTTTCACATTCTCCTCATCACTAAAATAATTAATAGTTCCTTTGAGAGTTGAATATTTTGGGGTTTTGGATCTCTATGTACCCCAGAAAAGCATGTGCTCAAATTTAATCTATTCCTTTGGTGTGAACACTTGTAAGTAGAACTTTTGGATATGGTTACTTCAGTTAAGATTTAGCCCACCTCAATAGTGATGGGTCTTAATCTTATTACTGGAATCCTTTATAAGAGATTGAAATTCAGTGAAAGGGAGAGAAAGCTTCAGATGCAACAGCTAGAGGCCAAACATCAAGGGA
Source organism: Cabassous unicinctus (assembly GCA_029593785.1). NCBI lineage: Eukaryota > Metazoa > Chordata > Mammalia > Cingulata > Chlamyphoridae > Cabassous > Cabassous unicinctus. Next base: position 4,235 of record JAQZBX010079051.1, on the reverse strand, counting down.
AACTGGAAGAGAAGAAAAAGACCAAGATATGCTTCTATGTGCCTTGAAACTAAGTTCCAGGGATCACTGGCAATTAGTCCCAGAATGCCATTGTCTTGGGGAGCATTGCATCAATGATGCTTTCATGACATCTTGTTTTGGACTTTCGTTTAGCTTGAAAACCACAATCTAATAAATTCCCATTGTTTTAGTCCACACATTCTATAGTATTTGCTTGAGCAGGTTAGGAAACTAAAACAAATGTTTTTTTGGTTCATGAACAGAATTAAGAATCTCATCTTTCCATGGTTTAAGACCTGAAGTTTTGGAATTAATGACATTAAATATCTTCATGAAATCCCATAAATTTTAGCCAGGTAGGTTAGAAAAGTTCTTTTTATAAAATTCTCTACATAAACTATAATTGCATTTTAAATTTTCTTTGCTATTCAATGGATATTTAAAAAAGTATGTTTTCTTCATTTTCCAAATATTTGATTATTTTTCACTTAAACTTAAACAATGGGTACTAGATACATTTTTTAGGATTCAAGGAATTTGCAATCTCTTAATTTATGTTACTTTTTTTTTAGAATTTGTACATTTGCTTAAGTGATTTTTGAAATATTGAAATAAAGTTCAAATTCTCTTTTAGGAGTAAAATAGTAATGACATTTCACTAACTCATCACTGTTCAATAATTTATTCAAATACATAAAATGTACATTATTTTCTCTACATTCTGAATTTTAATTGAAATTTATATGAAATTTCATTCATACAAAAATTTTAACTTATATTATATCCATATAAATTACTTTATTATGATTATTTTTGCTCTGAACGCTATACTGTTTAGTATCTGTATTTATGGCAATCAATCTTTTTTATTTACAGAGATGTCTTTGACAGCATTTATTTTTATCTATCTGTCTATCTATTTATCTATCTATTTACTTCTGGAGGTACTGGGGCCGGGGATTGAACCCTAGACTTCTTGAGGCCAGTGCTCAACCACTTAGCTACTTGGGCTCCCCTGAGTTGTTTTTTTCATTTGTTTGCTTGTTGTTGTTTTTGTTTTGTTTTGTTTTTAGGAGGCACTTGGTATGAACCTGGGACCTCCCATGGGGGAAGCAGGCGATCAACTGCCTGAGCCACATCATATATTTTTAATAATATTCTTTTTGATTAATCCCTCATCTTTTACATGTATTGTATCTTATCTGATATTTACAAGCTCTTTACATTTTCTAGTCTTTCTTATGAACTGTGCTGGATTTGTTGTCATATATGTACATTTCCATAATTTAGAAATTGCATTGTTTTAGTTAGTTTTGAAAATATGGTCAATAGATGCTTTAATTTTTCAGATATGAAAAGTTTAGGAAATATTTATATTTTAATTAAATTCAGACTATCCTATTTTTTTATAATATATTCTAGAAAGCATTTATAATGTTACTAGATAAATGTAATATACCATTTGGACAATGTGAAAACACTAGATTATTTGCATTTTCCATGTATTTCCCCTATTTAAATCAGTGCATACCATATTTTATGTCAGATGTGTTCTGAAATATTTTTAAGAAAACATCCTTTCGTTCATGGTGGCATGTCTAAATACAATGTATTATAAATTTGAAACACTTAAAAATGATTAAGAAATTAAAACTAGAATAGAGCACGACAAAATATGAACATTAGTTTTGTTTACAGATTATTGATGTTATATAATAACGTTAAAAACAGATTATATTTATTGAACACCTACTGAGTGGCAAACAATATTCAAAGGGCTTAGGTATATAACTGATGTCGTTTATCTTCACAAGACAACTCTCAGGTAGTTTTCTTAAATACCTAAAATTTAATCTCAGGTAATGGAAAGTCATCCTCCCACTTATTCAGGCAAAGATTTAAGCCTCATGCTGGCATTTTCTCTATGCCACACACCCCACATCGAGCCCATCAGCATATCATATTGATTCTCTGTGCAGAATACACTTGGGGGGTGCCTATTTCTCAACACCTCCTCTCCTACCACCCTGACCCAAAAAGACCTATAATCTCAGGTTTAAAATATTGCTGCAGCCTTCTAGATTTTCCCTCTGTTTACTGCCTTATTCCCCTCAAGTTGAATCTCAAAGTAGGGGCCAGAGTGTTACTGTTAAAATGTAAATTGTATTATGTCACTTTTCTTCCAATACCTACATGCCTTCCCATTACACTCAGAGTAAAACTCAAAATTTTCATAAGAGCCTCAGCTCCAACATGATTTTGCTCCTCTGTCTTATTTCTATGTACTCACCCTTTATCATTGCATCTGTTATGCTCACTTTGGCACAGCCAAACTGAACTTCTCCTGCTTCCCTCTGTACATTAGCCGTGATGCTGCTGGACTTCTTCCATTTTTTCTTCATCCTAAAATTGCCATCCCCCAGATAATGGCATGCATCTTTTCTCATTCACTTCCTCATAAGACCATCCCCTACCACCCTATTTAAAATAGTGCCTGATCACATCCCTTGTCCTTGCTGCATTTGTTTTCCATAGGAGTACTCTTTCTAACATTCTAAATATTTTGTTTAAGGCTTTTGTTTCCTTTCTATTTTCCTCCACAATAAAAGCTCAATGAGCACAATGTTTTTCGAATTATGTCCAGTGCTATATTCCCAGTACTTAGAAGAGTCCTTCAATAAATGTTTTTGAAAGGCTAAATTATACAGAGGATGAAACTGGAACAAAAATTGGTCATGGTCAGTCAACAGGTTGAAGGACAAGCTCACATTTGAACCAGACTGTCTGCCTTTAGAAATTGCATCATTACTCACCACTCTGTGATATGACATTTTTTCTACAAAAATATACTAATCTTTTAGAGTTGAAAAAAGCAATAATTACTTTATTGTATTAAAAATCATTAACAAAAAAACAGGAATTTTTGAGAGATGTATGTTGCTATCAGTGTTCTCTAGAGCTGTTAATAGAAGACAGTGTAATTTTGGAGATAGCTGCTAAATGTTCTCAAACATACATGCATAGTCCTGTTTCCAGAAAGGAAGAACTCTACAATGGAAAGAGTGATTTATCAAGTGATGGGACTGGGGTAGGGAGAGAACTTCTATCACTTAGGTACAGGCTGTTATAAGAAAGGGCTTCAGAAACAGTGGCTCAACAAAGTGGAAACTATCCTTGGAGGTAACAGTGCAGACTTTAGCTGACTAGGCTTTGTGGGTGGCTCTTTTCCATGAGGTAATCGTGGGACCCAGGTTTCTTCTCTGTTGTTGATCTACTATCTCTAAATATGTCCTCTTCTGCATGGTTTAAGATTTTTCATATAGCACTATGTCCACATTCCAGTATGAGGGAAGTATGCGATTTTCACATTTGTAAAACAAATTCCAAATAGTCATTTAGAAGATTTTAAAGTTAAAATTCAATTTCTCTAAAAGGTATAAGAATATTAAGGCTACCATTTCTTCTGATTTAAGCATTTTAAAGAATTGTATGTTTACTCTAAATTATCAAATGTAACAACTAAAAGTAGTTTATAAAATTTTCTTATTTTCCTTTTCATATTTGTGGGTGACTCTAATGATATACTTATTTTAATCCTTTATGTTTGTAATTTTTGGGTCTTCTCTTTTTTTTGGTTGTCCTAGGGATTATTTTATGCATGTTTAGTTTATCATAGCCTACCTAAAATAATATACCACATAACTTATAATGTAAGAACTGTAAAGTAGTAGAGATTCAATTCTTCATTCCCAATCATTGTGCTACTTTTATCATAATTTTCCTTTTACATATGGTATACACCCAAAATTCCTCAAACTTCTTTTTCTTTAGGAAATTATGTTTAAATCAATTAAAAATTTAAAAATCAAATATTTGATATATTTACCTTCAATTTTACAATTACATTGCTATATATGTCTATGTTTAGACTCAAGTGTCTTTCTGTTATCATACTCCTGCCTGGATGATTTTTAAAGTAAAAGTCTGCAGGGAAAAAATATTTCTTTGTGCGTGTGTGTTTATTTTTCAGATAGGTTTTATTTTGATCTTTTATTTAAAAGTTGCTTTCAGTGGGTATTGAAATCTGGAATGGGTATTTAACTTTCAGTGCTTTAAAGATATTTTTCTATTATTTTCTTACTTTTATCATTTTGGATTACAAGTCTTTTATAATAATTATGCTTTTTCTTTTGTATGTGACATGTATCTTCCTTTGTCAGCTTTTTACCATTTTT
>JAQZBX010079050.1:0-14036 GCA_029593785.1 Cabassous unicinctus | reverse complement strand
TCCAAAGAAGAAATAACAAATGGCAAAAATACACATGAAAAAATGTTCAACATAACTAGCGATTAAAGGAATGCAAATCAAAACGACAATGAGATATCATTTCACATCTATTAAACTGGTCACTATTAAAACGACAGAAATGACAAGTGCTGGAAAGGATGTGGAGAAATAGGAGTGCCTATTCACTGTTCTTGGGAATGCAGGATGGTACAGCCACTGTGGAAGACTGTTTGGCAGTCCCGAAAGAAGCTGACTATACATTTGCCATGTGATCTGGCAATACCACTACTAGGTATATACCCAGAAGAACTGAGAGCAGTGACACGAAAAGACATCTGCACACCAATGTTCGCAGCGGCATTACTGAAGATTGCCAAAAGATGGAAACAAGCCAGGTGTCCATCAATTGATGAATGGAGAAACAAACTGTGGTATATAAACAAGATGGAAAATATTATGCAGCTGTAAGAAGAAATGAAGTCTTAAAACATATGACAACATGGATGAACCTGTAGGACATTATGTTGAGTGAAGCAAACCAGACACAAAAGGACAAATAGGGTATGATTGTGCTATTACGTACTAAATATGTTGTGTAATCTTATGGAGTTAATAACTTGAATACGGGTCTCTAAATGAGTTTAGAGAATGGAAAGTTGAGGGTTAACTAGGGTAGAACTGGTAAAAAGGACGTGTGTTAATCTTTTGGAGATGAACAGAAAAGGTGAAAGCACATCATAGTGTTGGTGACTAGCAGTGCTATTATATGGGTATGACTGTTGAAAGGTAAAATCTAAGGTCATGTAAATTGCTAAAAAGAAAGCTAAAAAATGTAACATGGGACTGTATACAGCATAGTAAAACTTCATGTGAAATATGAGTATGGGTAATATTCCACATATAAGACTTTTTTTTGGAACTGAACAAATGTATGTCAGATATTAATATCAGATGTTGATATCAGACCAAAAAAAACACATTATCCTAAGTGAAAGAAACCAGACACAAAGTACTATGTAGTGTATGATTCCATTCATTTAATATGTAAATATGAATCAATTTATAAAGATGAAATTAGATTAGTGGTTATGTAGGGTTGGGGAAGGATAGAGAGATTGAGAGTTCACTGCTAAGTCATGTGAAGTTTTTCTTTTTGGAGTAATGAAATTGTTCTAAAATTTTTTTGGTGATAAGTGCACAACATTGTGATTATACTAAAAGCCATTGATTATACACTTTGGATAGACTGTAAAAATAACAACAAACAAACAAACAAACAAAAAACTGCCAATCTACAATTTCATTAAAGCAGTAATTTTCAAAGTTTTTTTTGAAAATGGTCACTTGGGCAAAAGACATCCACATCCACCTATCCCATAGATTCCTATTTTCTGGTATAAAACAAAACAAAATGAAGTTAGGATAATAATGAAGCTATTTTAAAAATTAAGAGGAGAGGACCAATGTAAACATTTGCTTTAGAATTAAAGGTGAGTTACTGATAATTAAATTGTAACACATTTATGGTTTTAAAATCACAGGCAAATTATAGGACAGAAATACAATTGACACAAAGATATATATATATCCAGGATGACTGAACCATTTGCAACACAGTAAACCTAGAGTTTATAAAGCCAAACTACCTAAAGTTTATACTCAAAAATAAGAATAGCCAAGAACTGAAAACTACAACCAACTCAATACATCCCTGACAATATACTAACAGTGTACTTCCTAAAAAACAGTAGAAACTTCCAACTGTTATGACTGTATATAAGAAGAGGAATTTTATAATGCTGCAAAAACAGATGTCAGTCAGGCCTCTTAGCAGAATATTGAATTAGAGTACTCAGTAAAATCTCAGTAGCTTGCTAATTTGATATTAGTATTCCTTAATACTTCACTTGTAGGCTGAAGAAGTAACCCCAAATTGTAGGTTAAAATAAAACTGTTGTGGGATTGACCAGTATTCACTCAAAAATTTAACAACAAAAAACTTGTCTCTTTCACTGCCTATCAAAAAGTTAACAATAATCACATCACTAAGGAAACATTTAATTTTGAACAGAAGGAAGGACATGAAAAGTAATTTTGTAGAATGAAAACACTTTGCAGGACAAGGCAGGATAGTTAAGAATATGGAACTGTACTAGAAAGCTTACGGCAGCAGCAGGCAAGAGATTACCTATGCAGATTGTCATTAGGAGGTGGGAAAAAAGGATACCAAAAAACAGGAGGGTAGAAGGCCCAGGAATAAAGGAAAACACCTGATCCTTTCTGTTCACATGGCTCCCTACTGCCAGGATCTCAGGTCATACCATTATGGGTTCAATAGTTTTTCGGAGAATAGCTTGAGAACTATTTCAACAGATAAATATGTTATGAACCTAAACAGTCAACACTCAAAATGATGTTTTCAAAAGATGATGGCAAATGGGAACTTTCTAAATGTACATTTAAGTCCTATTTCAACTAGCATTTAACAAATGCTATTTTGTTTACTAAAGCACACAATGTGAATAAAAACAAATGAAGAAATCTGGAGTCTGCATGTACTCACGGAGCAGAAGTAAGATGATTATGTACACTTCGGCTTTCCTTAAAAAGCATTCTGGAAAAAGTAAAAAGATATATATATATATTTATAGCAGATAACATGTTGATGACTTGTTTAGCCTTGATTTTCAATAGGCTATTACTTCCTTATTTACTATTTAATTAGTAATGTTACAGTAAACGCCCCTAATTTATGGGGAGTTTTATATCACTTTTATTTATTTAAACCTAACAGATCAACAGATCTTTTCTGTTGTCAACAGAACCTAAGGCTGTGTCTCTTCTTCTATGCTTTAAATCTTATATTCAGTTCCTTATCGTCATGTTGCCCATATGAAGTTTCCCTCCCAAAGTTCATAACTTTCTTCCCTCTCTCCCTTTTTCTCTGCTAGCAAATTCTGAGTGAAAAAAGAAAAGGTGGCCAGTAAAAATCACCTGTATGTATCCTCTATGTCCATATGACTGCTTTGTCTTTTAAGTGCTTAAATTTTCAAAGCAGAAATAATCTGAGATGGCTATATAGAGTGCTAAACATATTAGGTTCTTAGCAAAATGAATGTAATATATACTTGTGTGAGTGTGTATTATAATAGTAGCAAGAAAAAGAAAGTAAAATACAATCTAAGATGTCACATTTCTTACCTTGCCTGCATCCAGCCCTTAGGCCACAATGGTTTCACCTCTGTCTCCATAAAGGATTTAAGATAATCCTCAGCAGACTGGCTTTTATTTGGCTCTAACTCATAGCATCCCAATTTGATCTCAACAAGGTTGCATAACAAAGTTCTAAACAGATTTAAAAATATATTATATATAAATATGTTCTGCAAAATTGTAGAAAATTAAGTTCTCAACAGATTTTTTAAAAGCACATACATCTGACAGCAATAATACAGATTTGAAGAATTCAGAAAATGACATGAATATAAATAATTCTAATGTATATCATTCAATACACTACAGTCAAAATCTCAACATGAAACAATTTCCTCTGGGATTTTTTTAAAAAGAAGCTTTAGATTACATAAATGTTACAATGAAAACTTAGGGGATTCCCATATACCTCATAACCTCCCCCTTCTCTAATACATTTAATCAAAGCACCAAAGACCAAAAGTCCTATACCTATACCCTCTACTTGGAGTATAGAAACTTTGGTAATAAAAATGTCTGAATTATACAAGTATACTGAACACTCCAACTTCAGAAACAAGTATGACTTACTCAATAAGTAATAAGTAATTAGATTAGCTTATAAAAAGCATTTGAAAATAAAAGTGTAGCACTTTAAGAATATCAGGGTCAAATTAATCTTATTTTTCCTATATAATAATAATCTTTGTAGTTTCTAATCAAGTCTTCCATTTACCATAGATTATTTATATGAGAAATCATATTTCTGCATTATCTATTGGCTACAAGTGGAGGCTTTAGTTAAAATCTTACCTAATGGTATCATTCCAGTGGAATTTCTTTCTTGGTCCTATGACACGTTTCCCTGGTTTTTCATCATCATCTTCCTCAGATCCATTCTTTTCTCGTTCTTCATCTGTTTGCAACCTAAAAATGAAAAACATTCTATGAAGCAAAGTTTTAAACCAACAGTGCCTATAATATGGTCCATAAACACTTGTTGAATTGCTTAATTGAATGTTAACCCAAAAGACAGGGTAAAATAGGGCAATCTACCTTTCCACATCATACTTTGTACTGAACACTAATCTTTAGTTCAGAAAATATTTGTGGCCAAGTGCAGCCAGTCAAGTAGGTCAAAATGTGAAATTTGTGACCATGGTCAGCTCTTGCTTTGATCACATCCATACATTAAATCAACAGACATGTTTTACCTTTGACACCAAAGCAACTGAGTTGGAAGTGACACGGCATTTAAAAGTATTTTATTATACCATTTCCATGGTGAATCTGGATATCTACTTGGTGATGAGGTCTACTTAAGACCAATCCCTAACAGCTAAGTGTATTTCTCAAATGAAAAAGCCAGTCCAAATAGAAGAGGTACATACTTGGCACACTTAGCTTGACTACGAGCTTGGCAGTCCTCCTGGTACTTAAATAGCTGTTCAGGCATGACATTGCTAACAGCCAGTTTCAGTTTCTGCAGAGGTTCTCTTAAACGATCATCCTGAGAAGAAAACATACTAAAAGTTTTTTAAACATATTTACAAAATTTATTTTGCAAGCAGATCCTCAAAAGACTAAATTTAAGTTTTACATATTGATTATATATTTGAAATGTTAGTATATTTAAATATGGACATATACTCTACAGTGCTGAGTTTTCATAATGCAAAGTAGATATAATCAGGATGATCATATTTCTAGTTAGCTAAGGAGTATCCCAGTTTTTCCCCAATGCCCCACCATAATTTTTTTTTCTATTTTTTTTTTTTTATTGTTCACCATAATTATTAATAGTGTTCCTTAACATTCTTAAAAATGTCCCATGTTTGACCAACAAATTATATGGACACTTCAATTGTTATACAATGATTAAATAGAGAACAGAATTTACAACGTGCAGATTCCAACTAGTTAATTCCCATTACGACAGGGAACCAACACCGAAAGAAGAAATACTGCTCTAAAACACTAGAATACACAGTTTGGTTTGGGTAGCTACCAAGTGTATTGGGATCCTGTTTTCTCATTTACTATTAGTAATTGTGATTTATGTTACAAGCAAAGATGCAAGGTTAAGGCCAAAGTAAAAAGGAGACTAGGAGACTTATTTATCATGTGGGTTCAGGGCAAAAGGAAAAGCAAGCAGGTTTGTTTCTGACAGTTTTAATCAACCAATTTCTTATATTCATGTTGCAAATAACAAAATATATTTGTAGCTATTTAAAACCTACTTTTATTACTATCATAGATGAAGAAAAATTCTAAGTATAAAACTCTCCAGTTCCTAACCTTGCTCTTCTTTACTGAAACAATTGTTTTTAAAATGTGATTTTTGGTAAGGCGAGGATTTTTAGGCTACAACAATCTTATTAGAGCAAGTCTGTTTTACAAATTTATTAATAAAAAGAGAACCTAAATAGTATTATTAATAAGCATTTAACCTACTCCACATGTACATAATAGATATTATATTAAAAAATAAAAAAGCAGAAAAAAAATAAGTATTATAGCACATATGACAGTGTCTGCTATAAAATCTCATTTCAAAAAAGATGAGCATCTAGTACCACGGGTCCTGGATGATGACTTTTTAAGAATTATGCAGCTGAGACTTTTTGCCTGGAAACAACCCAAAAATCCACCAAGAGTAGACTAAATAAATAAATTGGGATATATTCATATACGAAACCTTTATACACAGCAGTAAAAATGGACAGATGATCCCTACATGTAATAGTATAGGTAAATATGAGGTACATAATGTTGAGTGTAAAAAAGGAAGTTGTAGAAGAAAACAGGCAGTATGATTTCATTTATACGAAGCTCAAAAACATGTAAAACTAAACAATATAATGTTTCTGCATATACACACATGTAAGTGAAAAAAATACAAACGTAAGTGACAAACTATATCAAGAAAAGCAAGGATAGGGTAAATGTCTTTCTTCATAACCAGTAGGGATATTAAATAACTTCAAACATTAAACCTGAAACATTCCTTAGAAAATAATTTATTATCTGCAATAAGTTGTTTTCCCACTTCTAGTTCTTTTTTATTGACATCTCATTTCTGTCATTTGAGCTTACATTAGTAGGTACCAAATGTCAATGTCTGAATGAACCAGGCACAGGCACAAAATCTGAAACCTCAAGTAAATTTCATCTGTTCATTAACCTGCTTTGAATTGAGAAACACTATAGTTTCTCAATTCAAAACAAATATTTTATTAACAGAAGTTTAATATCTATAATAAAGGATTCTATGCTTATCAGATCAAACCAACTAAATTTTTTTCTTTTTCTTTTTTTTTTTTTGATGTACCAGGGATTGAACCCCAGACCTTGTATGTGGGAAGCCGGCGCTCAACCACTGAGCCATATCGACTCCCCTGAGTTGGTATTTTCATTTGTTTTTGTTTTTTTTGGAGGTACTGGGAACTGAATCTGGGACCTCCCATGTGGGAAGCAGGCGCTCAACCTCTTGAGCCACATTTGCTCCTCAAACCAACCACATTTTATTTGGTCCAGGGTATGCTTATTCCCCCATTCCCATCATGGTGGGTCTTAGATACCCATGTTTGTGCTGACTCCCACCCTCTGGCCAGAAAAGACTGGTTTGACCCATGATTGTATAATCAGATTCTGTCTCCCAAGAATTTGGATTGGGGTGGGAGAGCTCTTGGATGGCCTTTTTGTAATATAAAACCTTGGGAATAAAGTAATCTTATATGCAGATGCATATAAAAGGATAAAAATGAGAAGGAAAGAGGTAGAAAAGAAAGTTAATCCTAATTATCAGTTCCCATCCCTTCCTGGCTGCATTCTTGCTCTTGAAATACTCTTATTCATAGAAAAAATTTTCCTTTTTGTCTTAAGCTGCATTCAAGTTATTTTCTGTTACTTGCTAATTGTATATATTTTAAAACTATATAAACAAACTCATTAAAAGAAGATTAATTAGGACAGAAAAGGCACTGAAAATCATTTCACATAAAGTAAAGTAGGGGCATAATAAAAGTTTTCAAAAATATGAAAAGCCATGAAGTAGAGAAGTGATTACATTTGGGATTGAACCCAAAGGTAAACTAGGACCAATGGGGTGGAAAGAGTCTGCATATTGGATCAATACATGGAAGAACTTCCTGGTATTGTAATGAAGTGAGTTCTTGACTGCTGGAAGCATTCAAACTTAGAGGGGTTGTAGTAGAAGAGATTCAAGCATAATATGGATAAATAATCTTTAAGTTTAAATCCAACTCTGGAACTCTCACCATCAGTCTTCATACTGTCAGTGTGAGCAAGTGTGGGGTAGATATATTCACTTCAAGAATAAGAAAATTGAATTATAAATATGTTAAATCATGTGCTGAGAGCAAAATTAATCAATTGTGGAAATAAGATTAATTTGACTAGTCCTAGGATCTATGATTTAGAAAAAGTATTATTTCTCATCTAAACCTATCAATTGTTGAAAAAGTAATTATTTTTTAGGGGATCCAACATGCCTTTAATAATTAAATTATTAAATGCATAAATATGTATAATTAAAATTATCAAATGAATAAATATATATTAAATACATACAACATAACTAAATAAATACAATATGATTACAAAATACTGTGCAAAGACCCCAAACAGAAACTAGTCTCTTTATAGGTTATAAAACTCCAAATGCAGATTTTATAGTTGTTCCTCTTACCTGAACATTGAGGTGTAACTTCTTTAGACGTTTTACCAGTGTTTCTTTATTACATGGCACAAAAGCTTCAAGATGAGAATAGACACCACTACGAATGACAGGGCCTAGTTCCTGTAGCTGTAACTCAATGCTGACCAAAACAACAACAACAAAATAAACAGTATAGAATTTCCTTTAGATAGTATCACATAGGCAAGAAGGTAAAGGCAGTGATTTTTTATTTTATCATTCCATGATTTCCTAGACACTATTTTTCATGAAAACCAACAAAAATAATAAACAGTAATGCTACGAAAAATATTCTATGAGTCTAGTTTAAGAGTAGAATTTATATAATTGCAAACAATCTGGTAATAATTTTTTTGGCAATGGGGCAAAGTCTTATGTTTTTGCGTAAAGCACTGGAATCCCAAATTAACCAAATTAACCAAAAGCTAATTTCTTCAAAGATAAGCCCCCATCCCACTCTACTCCAAGTAATTGCTATACTAGGTATTAATTCACACATGATCAGTGAGTTCTTGGTTTTTTTTTCCCTTAGAGGTCTCTCTTGTCCCTAAACAACCAGAACAGATGGGCTGGTTCTAGTGTTACCTGAAGAAGGCTTGGGGTTAAGACAGAGAAAAACAAAAATTAAAAAAAGAAAAGAAATAAAAAGAGGCTTGAGGTTGAATATGTTAGAGATATGGATGAAAAACTGCAAAGTAATTCCTCAAAAAGTAAAGGCTCCTCTCAAAAGTGCAGTATAGGATCAATCCTTTCACTTTAGTAATCTCCCTTTGTTTCCTTTATTTTGTAGCAGAGAGATTGATTAATTGATGAGTCCCTTCAAATTGAGATTCAAAAAAACTACTCATTCATGAGCTTCTTAAAGAAGCATCTAACAATGAGATGATAGATCTCATTGCGAGTGTTCAGCTGGATTTATTGGTAGTACCTGCCCAGAACAATTTGTTGAGCAGAACTGTCAGGTCAAATTGGGATCACACACAATGAATGCCATGATTTATCAGCAATGTCTGTTTCAGATAAAGGAGGAAACAGGGGATGGAAATGAACCAACATGTTGTCTATTTATTAACTAAGGTAAAAAATCAGACAAAAACAAAAAGGGTTCCCAATTACAACAAACTGATCTTTTTTTTCCTCTCTCTGACATAGGAAGCAATGGTGAATGGAAGCCAATACACCTGGTTTATTTCATGGGAATTACTACCCCAAATAATCATATACCAAATGTCCTTATAAGAGTAACTCAGTCCAGAGAAATCAGGGATGTTTAATTGGAAAGTAGAAAAAGAGGCCAGGGAGAAGAAAAGAAAAAAAATGAACAAAAGGGAGACTATGTGATACTGGACACCAGGGCCTGAGGAACTGGAGGCACACCCTCTGTGAAATAAAAGATACATGGGTTATATAAAACAGAGGCTTTGTTTTAAGATTTACACGGAAGGAATTAACAGAGAAGCCTGTTACTGGAATGCTGATACTTTGCTTACTTGAGATGCTATATCCCAAAGATGGTCTTTTGACTTCCCCAGGGGAGAAATAGTTATTCCCTCTTACAGAAGAGTGAAAAAAAAAGAACAGTCTCAGTCATGGGAGAAGGAGCTGGTCTGGTAAACTTAGGGTTCCCAGACGGAAAGAAAAGGAAGAGCTAGTCAGATCCCTGAATATGGAATCTGGGGCAGCACTGATAAATGATTATATAAAGTTTATTGAGTACAGAGTTTAAAAGGGAGCTGGGTAAAAGGAGACTGAGCAGACAGGAAGTATTTGCCTTGCTTCCAGAGAGAATGAATCAATCTAAGAATCCCTGATTAAAATAAAGAACAGGAATAAGAAACTCCTTTTGCCATCATGTTAGTAATATTTTAGGTTATATATTTCATATGTCCATGGGGCCTATAAACTTTTTTTTTTTTTTTTAAAGATTTATTTATTTACTTTATCCATTTTAACCGCCCCCCTTCCCCATTTGCTGTTTTTTGTGTCCATTCGCTGGGCAACTCTCTGTGTCTGTTTCCTGCCATCTCTTCTCATCCTCCTCCTCTTCCTCCTCCAATCTTCACCAGGATTCGACCCTGGAGACCTCTGATGTAGGAGAGAGGTGTTCTGCCATCTGCGCCACCTCGGCTCCTGGTTTTTGGAGCTTTCGGAGCGTTTCGTCTTGTCTCTCCCCTGCGTCTCTCTCCTGTTACGTCATCATCTTGCTGCATGGCTCCCGGCCTGGCGGCTCACCAGCACACAGAGCATATTTTTTTTTAATTTTACCGGGAGGTCCCGGGGATCGAACCCAGGTCCCTCCATATGGCAGACAGACGCCCAACCATCTGAGCCACATCTGCCCCCCGACTACAAACATTTTGAAAGTACTTCAGGATACTGAGAGATTATAATTAATTATAATAACAGCTATTAGAACAAATCCTTCTTTTTATCTCATGAGAAACTATCTCCATACATATTTAAAAGGCAGGGACCATAGTACTAGAAATAGTTCTTTCCTCTTTCTTTCTATATGATGCTACTGAACCACCAAGAGTAAGCATGCACTACTTTTATCAGAGAGGAATAAACTTGCTGCTTTCTCCATGATCACTTCTTTTTTGCCCAGCTCTGCTTGCAGCCAATAATACACTCAATTCCTGTGACCAGTGGTCAAAATCAATGACCCAATAGGTTTAAGTACAGCTTATTTGGCCACACCTGAGAACCCACAGCTTCATTAGGATGAAACACTAACTAAGAGTGCAAAATTATGTACCATACAGTCTTTAGTCTCTTCTTTTCAATCTAACTTCTGACTTCACATTGTCTCAACCCACCCCACAACTATAAATTCTTCATGAAACCATACTTCCCATTTGGCTATAAACATTTCTATGAATTATAATGGACCTCATTAGATGGCAATCAAATTATTTTTCTAAGTCTGAATAATGAAAATAGATGGAAAATTATATCAAATTAATCATAAACATGCTGAGCCTCCCAGAAAGGTATTTTCACATAGGGTAACATAAAATATATTTAAATCTAGGTTAATATTCACACTGTAAAGTGGCCACTTGCTCTGGCAGATATGAATGAAATAATGCCTACGGTTTTTTAATCAAAGAAAAAAATAACTTACTCCAGAAGAATATTATTCATATCCTGTGTAAAGAATTTTTTCCTTCCTTCTTCATCAAAAAGTTTGGCAGCCTAGAGAAACAAAAGATCATCAACAAAACTCACAATAAACAATTACTTTGAGATGAAAGTCCCTATATTATATACAAGGAACTTAATTCTGACAGAGGTTACATAATATCTCAAATCACAATGCTACTAAGTGGTGGATCCATGATTCAGAGCAGCTTTCTGGTGTAAACTGTGTAACACTTCCACACCAGGACACAGACACTGTGCTTACTGTAGCCAGATGGGGCTATATCTAGAACTAACACTACTTACTAACAATGAAAAGATTATCTGAGGTTATTATTAAGGGATAAGTAAAAAGATTAGATGAATTTAAGGATAATATTTCCACCTGTCTGGCTCCCACTGTAACCAGCTGACTAGAGAAACACCATGTGAAACAAGACACTCTGCCATAATCATTTAGGGCAAAATCTACTGGGGAATCACAAAAAGATACAGTTCATCTTGATATCAATGAGATATAAAACACCGAGAAAGCTGTTCCAATAACCTGAGCAAATATGTGCTGACTCTGTCAATCGACCAAGTTATCTGATAATTTTACAATGCTAAGCAGAAGAGGCAAATATCTGAGATGTGCTTCTTAGGAGGAAGATTGGGTAGATGTGTAAGGGGCAGAAATATAAGGAGAAAGCCAGGATGAAAATTAAATCTCAAGAAAGAGAATTTTAAAAAAGGTAAGAGGTTGAACAATGAAAGACTATTATGAAGAAAGGAAAGAGGAACAAGAAGAAATTCCTTATTAGATAGATATGCACATTTTAGGTGAGGGTGAATTTTCATCTCCTGAAGAAAAAGCACCATCTCATATTTCAAAGAAAAATATGGAAAATTCAAAGATATCAGTAAATGAAATGATTCTTATTATCGATAATTTCCTATTAAGAGATTAAGAAGAAGCTACATTAAATTTACCATGACTAATATAGAGATATGTGACATATTTTGATATATGAGATATGACAAAGATTCAACCCACTCATTACTAACGAATTTTGATTGAGAATGCTTACCATATAACACAGTAGGCACAGTGCAAGCTGTTAGCTCCTGACATTCAAGAAAATCTGTCATATAACTAGTTGAATACAAACTCAAGAAACAGACATCTCAGGAAATAAATCCCAGAGTTAACATTTCAAAATATTAAAATGTACAGTGTGTAACAAAAGATCACAAGATAAACAAAGAAACAGGAAATGATGACCCATCCAAAGGAAAAGAATAAAAATCCAGAAAACATCAACAAAGGAGACCAGACTATAGACATACTGGAAGAAGACTTTTAAAAAACCACTCAGCTGAGAAGAATATTCTCTTCAACAAATGGTGCTGGGAAAACTGGATCTCCACAATGAAAAGAATGAAGATGGACCCCTACCTCACACCACAGCCAAAGTCAACTCAAAATGGATCAAAGACCTAAATATAAGAGCTAGAACTATCAAGCTCCTTAGAAGAAAATGTAGGGAAGCATATTCAGGATCTTGTGTTAGGCAATGGTTTCTTAAGACACCCAAAGCACAAGTAAGAAAAGAAAAAAATAGATAAATGGGACCTCATCGAATTAAAAACTTTTGTGCAAAGGACTTTATCATAAAAGTAAAATGACAATCTCTACAATGGGATAAAATCTTTGGGAATCACATATCCAATAAAAGTTTACTATCCAGAATATATAAGAAATCCTACAATTCAACAACAAAAAGACAAATGACCCAATCAAAAAATGGGCAAATGATTTCCATAGACATTTTTCCAAAGAAGATATACAAATGGCCCAAAAGCACATGAAAAGATGTTCAATATCATTAGCCATCAGGGAAATGCAAATCAAAACCATAATGAGATACCAATTCACACTCACTAAATGGCTACTAGTTAAATAACACAAAATTACAAGTGTGTTAGAGGATGTGGAGAAAATAAGAACACGTATTCATTGTTGGTGGGAATGTAAAATGGCGTAGCCGCTGTGGAAGACAGTTTGGTAGTTTCTCAGAAAGTTAAGTAAAGAATTACCATAAGATCAAGCAATCTCACTTCTAGGTATATACCCAATGAATTAAAAGCAGGGACTCAAATAGTATTTGCATACCAATATTCATAGCAGCATTATTCATAATTGTCAAAAGATGAAAGTAATTCAAGTGTCTATATCAATCAAAGAATGGATAAAGAAAATGTAGTATACATACACAATGGAATAGTATTCAGCCTTAAAGAGGAACTAAAGTTCTGATACATGCAACAACACGGGTGAACCTTGAAGACATCATATTAAGTGAAATAAGCCAGGCACAAAAGGACAAATATTGTATGATCTCACTGATCTGAAATAATTAGAATAAGAAAACCCACAGAGTAAGGAACTAGAATACTGGTTAGGGTAGGGAATAGGGAATTAATGCTTAAATGGTTCAGAGTTTCTATTTGGGATGATGGAAGTTTTGGTAATGGATGGTGGTGACGGTAGCACAACATTGCAGACATAATTAACAGCATTGAATTATATATTTGAATGTAGTTAAAAGAGGGAAATTTTATTTAAAAAAAATTTTTGGAGGTACCCAGGCCGGGGATTGAACCCAGGACCTTGTATATGGGAAGCCGATGCTCAACCACTGAGCTACTCTGGCTCCTTAAGAGGGGGAAATTTTAGATTGTACATATATTACTAGAACAAAAATTAAAAAAACAAAAAAACTTATGGCGCTGTACAACACAAACAGTGAACCTTAAGTTAAACCACAGACTCTAGTTAATAGTATAGTTATAAAAATGTGTATTCATCTGTTACAACAAATGTACCACACTAATGCCTGGTGTTAATAATAAGGTGGTATATGGGAACCCCTGTATTTTATGCATGATTTCTCTGTAAACCTACAACTTCTCTAATTAAAAAAAAAAAAAAAAAAAA
>JAQZBX010079049.1:0-14038 GCA_029593785.1 Cabassous unicinctus | reverse complement strand
AAAAAAAAAGTTGTAATGAGTTAAGTTTAAAAAATGAGTCATTTTATTTTTACTCTAACTTGGCAAGAGCCTCTGTTGGGTATACTGAGATACTGGTTTGATTGAATTTGTTATCTTAAGGATTACTAGCTTTGTGAATACACAGGCCAAAAAAGCTTTCAGAAAGGGGATCTGTTAGGTTCTAGAGGATCCACAGGTATAGTATAACACATTAGGGAACCTGCTACAGCTTGTTTAAATCACTTATATTTAGATTCAGACAACAGACTCTCTTATCCCTTTTCATATGCTTTTTTGCCTCCTAATACAGTTGGGATATTTGCTCAACTGTTTGACTCTTAAATAGCATCCACACAGCTCTCCCCTAGATCTCAACAATAGTTGAAAGTGTTTCTTTCCCAATGTGAAACTTTAAAATAGCCTCCTGCCCAGAAAAGCTAAGATGCTTTCAAAACCTGATAGATTTGGTTCTGCTATCGGGATTGATCAAAATTGTTGTTATTAATCCTTGAGGTTCAAGTGACTTCATTTAGCTAAAAGCCATTTCAGTTAAAGTCTTCATTTAGGAGATCAGGTGGTGGGGAAATAGCATGGTGTTTTCAGGCTTTGTTATTAGACAGGGGAGAGAAAGAGAGGGATTTGGGAAAATCCCTTTCAGGTTGTAACAGCTCTTATTCACCTCACTTATTTAATTTGTTTCACAGAAAGGCCCCGCTAGGTATTGTGATTTAAGATTGAGGCACTGATGCTTAGGGTGGTCTTTTCTCAGATTGTTTCGAAGCCAGCCTTGCTGGACTGATTCTTTCTGCAAATGCCTTACAACTCAGCTCCATACCTGTGCCTTGGGTACAAGGGTGATTAACAATTTGAGGCACGATTATTGCTTATCGCATATCTGCACGAAGATGCTTTGCTTCACGAAAAAGAACATTTGCAAGTCACTTTCACAGTGAACAAGAAGAAGGGGTTCCCCATCACCCCACCTGTTGAGGTTACTTTAGGATGAAAAAGGAAGGTGCAGCATTCAAGGAGGGAATGGATTTGACCTGTGCTGGAGGACAAAAGGTACAGATAAAAGAACCAAGCAAACAAAACACTTCTACATTATTATCTTAGCTGCACAACAGTTCTGTGAGTTAAGCGGTGCAGGTATTAAGTATTAAAGCCCCACTTTACGGATGGGTAAGTTGAGGCTTGGAGATGTGAGGTAGTAGGTGGCAGGGAGCACAAACCGAGATCCACGTTTTCTGACCCTGGTCCTTATAGCGGGAGCTTGACCTCAAGTTCAGAGAACACTGTGCCTTATTAAAGATTTGTTAAGCTTATCAGGAAATTGTGGGGACAGTTTTAATCTTGCCCCCTTACTTTGTATCCTTGCAGGGGCATTTCTGATTCCCTATGTGGTGTTTTTCATTTGCTGTGGAATACCTGTATTTTTCCTGGAAACGGCTCTGGGGCAGTTCACGAGTGAAGGTGGCATCACATGTTGGAGGAAAGTTTGCCCTTTATTTGAAGGTAAGTGTTGAGGTCATCAGAAAATAAAGTTTTGCCTGGGAAATATCAAGCTGTTAAGAATAGCAGAAGGCTGTTTTGAGAAGGGAGAGAGAGAAAGAGACTCTGATTGCTCCCTTGGCTTCGTCCTTGCAGGCATTGGCTATGCAACGCAGGTGATCGAGGCTCATCTCAACGTGTACTACATCATCATCCTAGCATGGGCCATTTTCTACCTGAGCAACTGCTTCACCACTGAGCTCCCCTGGGCCACCTGTGGGCACGAGTGGAACACAGGTATGGCCCCCAGGGAGGGTCTCTCTGCTTATCCTGCTGGGGACCTAGGTGGGGGATAGGTGTCCTTGTCCTTGAGACCAGTCCTGGCTCCAGGCCTCTCATCCTGAGCCCTCCAGTTTCCGGGGGTGGCTTCACGGGAGCCGGGGGTCATCCTGCACTGGTCTAGGGGTGGTCTGTGAGCCATGTTCCTGAAGCCCGAGCCGAGCGTTCGGTCCAGAAGTGAGCATCGTTAGTAGAACGGCAAGGTTCTTTCCCCTCTTGGCCAGATACAGAGGCTGAGCCCCTTGGGGACAGAATGGAGGTGTGAGCAAGAAGCATTAGGCTGGGATTCAGGGGTTCATGGCTCCAGTTCCAGCACTGCTGCTTGGTCAAGGCTCTTCTCCTCTCTCAGTGTCAGATTTTCGTCTGCAAAATGAAAGGATTACATTAGCTTGAGGGCTGCGGAGAGGGAGCCAATAGGCCAGATCAGGCCTCAGACCAGTGACCTGCAAACTTAAAACATGTATTTAGTTGCCGAAATGTAAAAATCAGAAGACTTTACGTGAAAATCCAGATTTCCAGCTTCTCTTGAAAAAACTAGGAGATACGGCCAGACCCGACCCACATTCCTGCTTGGCAGCACTTGGTTGGAGCTGAGAAGCGGCCATTCTCTTAGGATGGGGCCACCGTCCCTGTCCAGCCCACTCTACCTGCTCAACCCAGGTAGATATTTCAGTTCATCCACCTCTCTGCACCCCACCCCTCCCCACTGGACTAGATGATTTTTTTAGATTACTTTAGGTTGAGATACACTGTCTGTTTCACAACTTCTCGTCCTATCAGAGTTATCTTATAATCCTGGGAAGGCAAATGCCTGTCCACTCCCTTTCCACAGTCGCCATGCTGACAGCAGACCTTGTGAATCCATCATTGATTGTAGCACTCCTTCCTTTTGAGTCTAACCTTGGCCTCAGAACCCTTCTTAGCAGTGCTTGGAGCGCCAGTGCCTTTTGACTGGAATTGATGCACACGCCGTATCCCATTTACCATCTGTGCTATAACCTGTGTGTACTCAGGTTGTCCTTAGAAGTGCCTGCCATTCCAAGGGCTGAGATGCAGGGAGGGCGAGTAGGATGTTGGAACAACGATATTGGATCTAGAAAGTTCTGTGATCTAGTTCTTCACCCCGTTTCCCCTGCCCGATCTCGCTGAATCTCTCAAGAGCCCTGGTTCTTAGCCTTTCTTTGGCCAGCGGCCTCATAGAGATGGTTATCAAATGAAAATTCAAGGACATTTTCTTGGAAGCCTGAGTCCTGTATGGTCATTTAATTTTGTATATCTATTTTGAGGAGACTCTAAAAATATTAGCATGTTCTGGATCCTCTATATAACCACCTTATAACTGAGAACATATAAGGAGATCATAGTGCCTGAGAGTGGGTGTGTTTTCTATTTAAGGTTGTGTTTGTGGCAAAGAGGCTGATGGCGACCAAAGATTAAAGTGCAAAGAGATTAAATTCATAAATGGTGCCTTGGTGCGAGGGAAGGTCACTTAAGAATATAATAAACTATAGGAACGGAGGCTTTACAGAAACGTGATCAGAAAAAAAGTGGTTTACAGCATTGACTCTCCAATAGCCCATGAGAGACTAAACAAGGTGAACTCAACAGACCCTGCCTCCTACCCGCCTGTTCCTTTTTTGTGTGTGTGGTTGGGAAAGCAATTTTGCAAAACAGGATTATCCTGCACAGTCATTTTATGTTATCAGTTTGAATTGCGTTGATTCCATGGTTTAGCTTGTATTTAATTTGCAGATTTATTTTGGGTTTTATAGTTGTATGAATGCTATTATAATCACAAAGATTTTATAACTCATTTCCCATTTGTGCATGATTAAATGCCATTTTAATAAAAATAACTTGCCAACCTTGAATGTCTGAGAAATTTTTTGCTCTAGAAAAACAGTTCGAGAAAGACTATCTTTGAGAACCTGATAAAAGCTAGAACAGGCGCAAGGGCACGGGCACATGTCTTTTGCATATAATTTCAGGTTTCCAGATTCCTATGCAGACTTTGCGCCCCAAAGAACCATGCTCACCTCCTTTCAGAATAGGGTTGCCACTTGCCCAGAGGAGTGGGGAGCTGGCAGGCAATGGGGGGAGCTTACCCCAGCAGACTCCAGGCCCCTCTCTTTCACTTGTTTGCAGTCCTTCTCCCCCTTTCTCTAAAGGCATGTGAGCACTTGCTGCATGGGAAACGTCACATACGGGAGGTGCTTCCTGCCCCCAGAGGCCACAGAGCTAGTTCAGAATGTTCACACGGATGAAGAGAGAGAAGTACAAACGGGAAGCTGAGCCCAACTCGGTGCTGCCGCTGGCTGGGCACAGAGAGTTCTGGGTGGATGAGCAAAGGGACAACCGTCCTCAAGGAGCTCGTGGTCTGGTGGCCCAGGCAGATCTGCAAGCAGAGGGCTGCTGTAGAGAGGCTCGGGTCCCTGGGTCCCACTGTGGCAAAAGAGGTGGACTCCCAGTTTGAGTTCATTCCTAGTTCTGCCCCTCACTGGCTGGGTGACTTTATAGAGAAGAGGGCGGGCATCCCTTGAGTATTTCTGAACCTTAGATTCCTCCTCCTCCAAATAAAGGGGTTGGGGATAGTGATACCTTGAAGGGCCTTTTAAATTCTACCTTTCTTAGCATTCAGAGGTGGGAGATCAGGGAAGGTTTTCTGGACAAGGGGAGAATTAGTCAATCTGGGCCTTGAAGGATGAGCCCTTGAATGTTTTCACTTAAGATTCCCATATCCCTTGGTCATCAAGTTTCATGAAATGAGAAAAGGTGTTCATTGGCGTTGATTGGCTCAAGGGAGGGAATGAGAAGGAAACTGGCGATTCCTTACACAGAGACACACGTCATCTCATTCTTCATCAGGTCTTTGAGGCAACTGCGTTGTTAGCGCCTTTTTACAAAAAGGGAAACTGAGGCTAACAGCATTGCTGCCCCAGGGTGCCTGGGGACTCAACCATTCCTTTAGTCCCCCTCTCTCCACCCCCAGGGGCACTGACTAGGGCAGGTAAATGCCAGGGACAGACCTAAGGCAGAGGAGTGGAAAAAGGAAAGGAGACTTAGGAACAAGGAGGGAGGAGAGAATTCTATAGGGCATGTTGGGAAGGAATGGGAGAGAGCAGACCTCCTGCCCCCAAAACCTTTCCTCCTGTGCTAATCAGCCTGGACCTCCCTCTTAACCAGTCTTCTCTAAACAGTTGATTATTGATTTTCCCCCGCGGTGTTCTTTGAGGCATGTTTACTTGGAATGACTGGCTAAAGCTGCCCGGTTGCATCATCAGCTCTGAATCTTCTCTGAAATGCAGCCCTGGCGGGGGTTAACTTTCCTGTGTTTCTTACCTTGTTTCCACTGTAGAGAACTGTGTGGAGTTCCAGAAACTGAACGTGAGCAACTACAGCCACGTGACGCTGCAGAACGCTGCCTCCCCAGTCATGGAGTTTTGGGAGTAAGTGACAAAAAGACCTTGTCTCCCTGTGACCTCGGGGGGCTCTGCCCTGCCTCTGCTCAGTTGGCCTGGCCCCCACCCCTGGAGAAAGCCTGACCGTTCCTCTGTGCGAAGGTGACAGCTTTGGAAGCCAGAGTGCAGGTCTTTAGCGGTTTCCCAAAGGGGCCACTGAGAGAAACGCTTTCCTGCTCTCTGATGATGCGTCAGCATGCCTAGTTGCTCTCTAGGGCAAGAAGCAGTTGGTAAAACGATAGGCATTTAGAAAATTCATTTATTAGCAAGAGAGAAGATAGAGCGTACTTGCAGTAAGCTAACTTCTGAGTATATTTAACCTGGAAAGCAAAAGTCTCGGGGTCGGTGGGGGGGGCAGCAGGTTGACTTTCTTTCAGTCGCTGAAGTGTGGTCATGTGGAAAGGAAGTAGATGGCCTTTATGGCACAGAAGCAGAGAAAAAACAAAGGGTAGAGGTTATAAAGCGACAGGTTTCCAATTTGTTTAAAGGAGAACTAAGTCTCATAGCATTGTCTGGAAGTACTTCAGAGGATGGTAGGCACACAACCCCTGGAGGTGTTGAACCCACGTAGGGCTGTTGAGTGTCATCAAGGAATTAGCTACTGGAATTAGCGGCTGTATCTTGTATCTGTGTGGCTGAGCATTTCCTTGGAGATGAGCATGGTTTTCATGAGAGTTCTGCAGGGGTCTGCCCTCAGCTACAGGGCTGCTGTAGATGGTTGTATAAGTTGTTCACTGCACAACCCTAGGGGGCATTGGTTACACTGTAAGTTGTGTGCTCCAGACTTGTGTAGTGCACGACCTGCACAACCTTACACAGTGGCCCTGATTTAGGAGCTTCTCTAGTACAGGTCGGAGGGTCCCTTACCCCAAAGTTTTGAAGAGCAGTTTCCTCTATGGGTTGAAGGCTGAACTAAGTTCTTTCTGAGGCTTTACAAACTGAAAAGGTCTGGTTTCATTGAAGCAACATCCCCTACCCTGATACTAATTAATAGTAGTGAGGGAGGCACCCACAGTAGTTTTATGAATGATCTTTGTTCTTTTCCCAGATCCCGTTCTTCTCTGTCCCCGTCTAGAGGTCACTATGTTGAATTTAGATTTCTCATCCTCATGCACATCTTTGTACTTGTTCTACAAATGTATAAGCCCCAAATAGTACCTAGGTCTTTCTTGCATGTTTTAAAATTTTATATTAGTAGTATTCATTACTTACATTTTGACAACACTTTTTTGTTTCAATATTGGTTTTGAGATATCTCCATGTTGGTACATACAGCTCTGGTTCATTTATTTTCTCTTGCTATATAGTATCTCATGATAAGAATATGCTACCTTGTATTGTGTCTGCTCTCCTCTTTATGGGAATTTAGGTTGTTTCCCATTTTCCACTGCTACTAAGTATACTGAGTGAATGTCTTGGTCATGCTTCCCTGTTTGCTAGAATGAAGGTTTCTAAGTTGAATACCTGAGAGTGGAATTGCTAGGCCATCGGGTCCATGTATCTTCAGTTTTTTTCATATAATGCCAAATGGCTTTCTAAAGGGATCGGTCTGATTTACACTCCAAACAAAACAGTGTGAGAATTTCCACTGCTCCACATTCTGGATAGCACTAGGTACAGTCAGAGTTTTTAATTTTTTCCAATGTCTTGGGGTATGAAACGGTATGTTGGTATTTTTTTATTTGCATTTCTCTAATTACTGGTGAGGTTGGGCATCCTTTCACATTTTTTCACTATTTGGGTTTCCTCATCTGTGAATTTCCTGTTCATATGCTTTTCTATTTGAATTGTTTGTCTTTTCTTACCAGTAGGAATTCTTGATATATTATAGATATTTTTACCTGTCTTACAAATAACTTTTCCCACTGTGTGGCTTTTCTTTCTTTCTTGTTTCTGGCATACTGGAGTTTCAATTTTATTGAAGTCAAATTGTCAATCTTTTTCTTTTTGGTTTGCACAGTGGTTGTCTTATTTGAGATACAGTTTCCTACCCCAAGGTTGTAAAAATTTTCTTCTAAAAATTTAAAACTGTTTTTCCCACATTTAGGGATATAATCTACCAGGAATTTATTTTTGTATATGGTGTGAAGTTGGTATCCCATTTAATTTTTTAAATAAATAACCAATCTTCCCAGCAGTATTTACTGAATCTGTCATCCTTTCCGTACTGATTTGCAATACCATCTTCTATATATAGTTCTCCTAAAAGCACAGTCTGTCATGGGGCCCTTTGTTATGTTCCGTTGGTTTCTTTGTTTATGCCTGTGTCAATACTATACCTAGAACTTTATAGTAAGCCTTGAGCTGGTAAGGCAAGTCCCTCACCCTGTTCTTTTCCAAAACTGTTTTAGTCTTTTAAATAAATTTTAGAATTGGCTTGTTAGGTTAAAAACAACAGCAACCACCACCACCACCACCACAAAAACAACTCTTGAGGATTTTGATTGGAAGTATATTGAACTTAAAAGTTAATTTGAGGAAAACTGGCATCTTTACAATGGAACCTCTCTGTCCCTGAACATGGTTTAGCTGCTCCCCCACCCCATTTATTTAGCCCTTTTAAAATACCTTAGAGAGTGGTGCTACTCAAATGTGGTCTGCATACCAGTAGCATTAGTGTTAGAAAAGCAAATTCTCAGGCCCTATCCTAGACGTACTGAATCATGTCCTCAAATGGAGAGTCCATCAGACGTGTCAGAGAGGAGGCTTCTGCAGTGGGTGTACCTCTGTGGCTTTTCTCCACCGTGTGGCACCGTGGCTTCCCAGGGGAATGTCACAGAGATCTCTTTGACCTGAACATTTCAGGGTCTGCAAAGCATGGTGTCTGTGCTTCCTCAGAGAACCCAACCTGAACCCCCGGGCTGGATGAGGTCCCTGTGTAACCTACCATCATTTGCTCCATTCTTTTCCTTTGTAACATATATGGAAAACCTTCATTAAATACTTATTTGTGTAATGTGTTTGCTCATTGTCTGTATTCCCAGTCATGAAGCAGCATCTTGTCTGATTTTACTCATTGCCGGGCTATAGAAGGCTTTCAAGATTTATTTATTTATTTATTTATCCCCCCCCTTGCTGCTTGTGTTTGCTGTGTCCATTTGCTGTGTGTTTTTTCTGTGTCTGCTTATCTCCCCCTTGCTGTGAGGTCTTGCTACATCAGCCCACGGCGCCGCGCTGGCCGGCCTGCCCTCACAAGGAGGCCCCGGGAAGCGAACCCGGGGCCTCCCATATGGTAAATGGGAGCTCTATCGATTGAGCCACACCCGCTTCCTAGAAGGCTTTCAATAAATATTCTTTGGATGGTTGGATGGGTGGGTGGGTGGAAGGAAGGAAGGATGGAAGGAAGGATGGAAGGAAGGAAAGGAAGGAAGGAAGGAAAGGAAGGAAGGAAGGCAGCAGGCAAAAAGGAAAGAGGGAGGAAGAAAATATTTTCTAGAAAATACTATATGAAAAGGGTCAAAGTAGGCTCCAGCAAGAACTCATGCTGTCACTAAGTTCAGCACCCAAAGATTTGATTGCTTCCAGAATCCATTTACAATATCCACTTCATGCACTCGTTTGGACACCAAGTGGTTGGAGTGAATGGTTTGTCTACATCCTCACAGTTAACTGGATCTTTTTTTTCACCTGTGACTTTGGTCATTCAAGATAAAAGTCCATGGGTGAATGGGCCCATCGTTCTAATTTTCCGTTCAGGTTGCTTCAGTAACACATAGGCAGTATTGAGTTCTACATCCTAAAAGTACTCAATTACTTGTGCAATGCTCTCCCTTGCATAAGATGCTTTTGTCAAATAGCTCTAATTCATCCTTTCTCCAGCGATGAACTTGAACACAGGCTGTGTGAGATGTTCATAGCATACCATACAAAGCTTCTGGAGCCATGTAAATTTGGGAAGGGCTTCAGTGAGGACATCTGTTTACCTTTGATTGGCCTAACTTCCCAAATTTATTTTCCTATGGAATCATTTGGGATCTATCACCTCTGTTGGGGGTTGAATCATGTTCCCACAAAAGACATGTTCAGGTCCCAACCCCTGATGCTGTGGGTGTGAACCCATTTGTAAATAGGGCTTTTTAAGATGTTACCAGTTAAGGTGCATCCAAACTGAATGAGGATGGGCCTTAATCCAATATGGCTGAAGTCCTTATAAGCAAAGGAAATTGGACACAGAGAGGAAAAACCACAGGAAGCAGCAAGAAGCTTGGAATCAACAGAACCCAGAAGAAAAAGAATCTGCCACCATATGCATTGCCATGTGACAGAAAAGCCAAGGAGCAAGGATCTCCAGCGGCCAGCCCCAGAATGCCATAGTCTTCAGGGAAAAAGCATCACTTTACTAACACCTCTATTTTGGACTTTGTCTGGCCTGAAAACCATGAGCCCATAAATTCCCATTGTTTAAGCCAACCCACGTTATGGTATTTGTTTTAGCAGTTGGGAAATGAAAAGTTTTTCCACCCTGGCTGCTAAAATACCCTCCCACCCCCAGCCCCTGAAAGCTTGCATTACAACGAACACAGTATGGGAAGCACTTTGCTGGGAGGAAGTTCCTCCTTGAATTCAACTGAAAGTTGAGTCTTGGGCTTGGGATAGAACATGCCTAGTTCCTTTTCCATGTGCCAGTGCTTCACGGATTGGATTAGGTTTCCACAAACATGTTTCTTCTCCATTTCTTTCTGTTGTGTGGCCTAGTTCATGGATGCCCCTCTGTGTCCGTGTCTTCCGTGTGTTCCCCGTGTGCCTTCACCACTGCCTCCAGCACCGGGACCTCATTCTGAATCACACTCTTTGGTCAGCAGAATGGATGGCTTGGTGTGGAGGGAGGGGAGGGATGAGGAATTATTCATTCCTTTGTGGAGTCGTGAAAAAGCCTGGTGATGGGTGGTGTTGAAGATGGTACAACATTGTGAATGTGATTAATACCACTGAAGCATACACTTGAAAATGGTGAAAATGTGAGATTTCATTACATATATTCATTCGTTGCACACGAGGAAGACACCATTAGGTATCTTGGGGGGGTAGAAGTGTGAGATGCAGTGCTAGCCCTCTAGTAGCAGAGGTAAAACAGATGCACACATTCCCATAAAAGCAGTTACAAGGTACTACTTACCTGCCCATGACTGGCCATGACTTCGTTTTGGCCATGGAGACCTGGCCCATCCCCATCTTGAAAGATCCTATCCCTTTTCAGGGTATAATTAAAATTATTGGCTTTATGGATGAGGAAATCTTATCGGTGGGTTAGCCCTGGATTCTGCCCCTGGCAGGAGACCCCTGGGGCCTACAGGGCAGGGGCGGCTTGTCTTCTAGGGTCAGATTTCAAAATCAGGTCATCCTAGTTTCCCTTCATAACCAATGATGCATCTGGCATCTGTGCACTTATCTAAAAATATTTGCAGGTCTGAATTCAGAGCCTGTTTCCTCTGGGGGAATTGCATGCTCTTAAGTGTGTAACTGGCGTTATGGCGTGAGATGTGCTTTTGTATGTCTTCACCTCTCTTTCCCAAGCCCCCAAAAGCCATTAGTCCAGAATTTTGCAAGCAAGCCCATGCTCAGCACGCATGCAATCTAAATGGCTTTCGCACTGCAGTCCATTCAAGAAACATTTGTTGAGTGCATTTTGTGTGGCAGGCCCCAGTGAAGGTCTGCAGTGTTTGGGTTTATATATTTACTCAAATGGAGAAGACCTCATCTTTCTGGTTTGTCTTTACTTGGGGGGAAGACTGTTGGTAACACCTGGACACTTTAATTAATTTTCTTTGGACACCCAATGTGGGATCAGAGGAGCTGGAGGGAAACCCGGGCTCTTGCTCTGGGACAGGGCAAGTCCCTGATTCCCTCACAGCCCTTGTCTTCCCCTGTGTCACTGCCCTCCAGCCACACTGGCCTTCTTTCTGACCTTCAATGGCCTGGGCTTGTCCCAGTCGCTAGCTCTTTTTCTTGCTGTTCCCTTTGCCTAGAAGTTTCCTCACCAGATCCTTGTATTTCTAGCTCCTTCTCGTCATTGAATTTTTTAGGAGGTACCGGGGATTGAACCCGGGACGTTGTGCATGTGAAACATGCACTCTACCACGGGGCTACACCCGCTCCTCATCATTGAGTTTTAATGCAAATGTCATTTGGGAAGCCCTCCCTGAGCATCCCAGCTGAATCAGCACCCCATCTCTCTGTTTTATTGTCTACATAGTACTTACTCTTATCAAAAGCCCTTATGTTGTCGTTTACTCATTTATTCTCTCTCCCTCCATTAGAATATAAGCCTCTTGCCGCCAAGGACTATGTCTGTTTTCTGCACTGTTGTATTACCAGCACATTCTAGGTGCTCAATAAATATTTGTTGAAATGAAATGCATTTTCTTGGAGTTTGCTGTCCTTGCCTGTGAACTTGAAATGCTGGTAACCCCCAGTCGCAGGACTGATATGAGGGCTAAGTGAGAGCTCCCGTCTACCTAACCCAGCACATCACAGGCTCTTAGGAAAGGTTAGAAGCCTAAGTACAATGTTTTCAGATGATTCTCCAGCTGGGAAGTGGGGATGAGCCCTGTTCCTGCCTTACCAACCCCTCTGGGCTGCTGTGAGGATTAATGAGATAATGCATGCTAAGGATGTTGATAGGATATAAGTGGGGTGCATGAATTGGTTCCTAAATTTGAGGCACAGTGACCTGCCCAGCCCGTCTCTGCAGATGGTGAACTCATGGCTGAGACTAACCTGCTGAGACCTGCACAGTGTCAGCCTTTTGCCTGACATAGCCTTTGGGGCTCTAAGTTCAGGATCAGAAGTGTCCCCCAGACCCTTTCCTAAGTCAAAACTGAACGTTTTGTGGCCACCATCCAAATGGCTAGGTTGGCTTACCCCCTCTTCCACGTATCTCACCCCACACCTGGCTACGGTGTAGACTTACGCAGGCAAGCTGTGGGGCCCAGTTAAGTCATTGCTTCCTTCACCTGCCAGCCGCCTGACTCTGGGCAACTTGTCTAGCCTCTCTGAGCCTCGGTTTGCTCCTCTGAAAACGGGATGGTAACAGTAGCTACCTCTTAGAGTTGTTGAGAGCATCAAATGGGATGATACCTATAAAGTACTTAGCACATTGTCTGGCACACAGTAAGTGCTTAATAAATGATAGCTATCTTTATAAGAAAAACTTTATCCAAATCTTTGAAAGTCCACATGGATTATTCTTTAGGAAAGTCTCATCAGACAGGCCTTGTTTGCCTGCCAGTGTGGACATGGTGAACTCTTAGTGTATTTTCTGCATTTGGTTGTTCTTTTGACATTTTCTGAGCATCTGCTGGGTGCTGGACACCTTACCAGTTGCCAGAAAGATGTGGAAGACACTTCCCCTTCCTGAAGAAGCATATTGCCTGGAAGGGGAAGCTGGAAACTAAAAAAAAGAAAGAAAAGAGGTTTTGGAACACAAGGCAACAGATATGTGTAGGCTGCTTGGTTGGAGCCAAGATGAGGAAGCCTGGTTGCCTGGGCTTCGGGGAAGGCTTCACAGAGCTGGGTTTTGAAGGATGCATAGAAGTTCATGTGGTTGACTATGGAGTGAGTGAATGGCATGCAAGGTATAGACAACAGCATAGGCAAAAGCACAGAAACCTGGTTTCTGTTGAGACCCATAGATTTTACCTGTGATGCTGCTGCACCTGGAGGCCTGGGGAAGGGACGGGACTTGCTGAGGAGGTAGACAGGGGTCAGAGCACCTGTTTAGCCCCAAGTCTTTCTTGAGCACCTAATGCGTGTGAGGTATCATTGTAGGTTCTGGGGTGCAGCACGAATGAAGCAGACTTGCCCTCAAGGAGCTGACATTCGGGTGGCGGGGGGAGGCAGCACAAACAAATAAGCATATAAAGTATGATGTCAAATTTGGATTAGTTTTCTGAAGAAATGTAAAACAGGGTAAGGGACTACTAGAGTGCGTCAAGGGCTGTGAATGTAGATGGGGGTCAGGGAAGCCTCTCTGAGGAGGTGCCATTTGAGCAGAGAAATAAGAGAAGTGAAGGGGTGAGCCTGGTGGGTGCCAGGGGGTGAGCACTGGAGGCCGAGGGGACAGCTAGGGCGGCACTGTGGGGAAGGATGCTTGTGTGCAGTCAGGTGCCCAGAGAGGCTGGAGCAGAGCCTGAGAACCTGGGGTGCCTTTCCAAAAGGGTCGAAATGACCCTGTGGGATGCCTTCAGAGGTACATCCATGGAGTAATATGACCAGGTCTGGGGCTAAGCCAGATCCCCTAAGGTAGAGGCAAGAGACACTGGGCAGGGGGCAGGTGGTGGCTGTGCTGTGGTCCAGGTGCAGGAAGCTCAGGCTTCTGCCTGGCGGGGGTGGGGGTGGTGGTGGCCCTCACCTGTTGGGAATAAAGGGGTGGTGGTAGTCTTGGGAGGAACGTGGTTAACTCTTCGTGGACCTGCCACGGATTGAGGGGGATAAGAGATCTGTTCCTCTGATCTCTTAACAGTTCCACAGCTACCCACGTGTTTAAAGATGTCTTCTGTCGTTGCACATCCTTGGCGGGCTTTTCCTGAAAGAGGCAGATGGGAGGCTCCGAATTTGCCTGAACACTCAAGGCTTTTTAGACAACAGCCAAAGTCAGTTTAGCAGTAACCCTTAGCTCTTGGATTCCATATACGCTGTGTCCCAAAAATTCCGCTTCTGAAACTTGATTCTACAGGGTGGCCGCCCTGATTATGCAGAGTGTGTCTACAGCAGCACTGTTTGTGAGATTAAAAAAAAAAAAAAAAAAAAAA
>JAQZBX010079048.1:0-14035 GCA_029593785.1 Cabassous unicinctus | reverse complement strand
TGTCTCTAAGCCATACTCATCATATGAGTGCATTACCTTCCTCATAGCATGTGACAGGAGCCCTGGGGATTAGCTTCCCTGGCACCGAGGGATTACTACCAAGTGCCAACTGGCAATATGACTGGAAAAAGTTCTCAAATAAGAGGAGAAAAAGGTAAAGACAAATTAGTTCATATGGCTAAGAGACTTTAAAGTGAGTTGGGAGGTCATCCCAAAGGTAATGCTTATGCATATCTCAGTAGAACCTCATAAACTCCCAAGGTGGATATCACCCCAAAGAGTGGGGTTCCTGAGGGCTCTGGAGACACTCAGCTCCAATGTCAAGGCTGATAGCTGTGGAGATTGGTCCCTGGCCAGTGGACCATACTTTGGAATTTGTGCTCATAAGAGTGGCAGAGTTGGACTCAAATATGTCTTCCCTGTACATGGTCCATCTGTCCCTTCTATTCAAACCTATACATGGTGCTGGAGTTTGTAGGTGTATATCCGGAAACTGGAGTTTTTGGGCTGTCCATGTGCCAACTAGACACAGAATCTTGGAGCTGCAACTCCTACTCTACAGCTCAATGGACTCACCCAGGACACATGGCAGGGAGATGATGATGGACAATGGCCATCCCAGGGAATGGAGAGAGTCTGCAGGTGCAGGCAGGATAATTCCATCAATCTTATCCATGGGATATAAGCCCCCTCTCACTTGGAGGTGGAGTGGACATCACCATCCCATACTTCTCAGGATGGGGGGAAGAACTATGAGCTTTAGTGGACTTACTGGTATTCTGTTACAGACTTATTGTGATTTAGGCAATGGAAGAAATTACAACATTACTGTGGAGCAAGTGGCCACTGGATGCTCTGGGGGCAGGGAGAGGGAAAAACAGTTGTAATACAGGGGCTTTTGAGGCCTTGGGAGTTGTCCTGAATGACATTGTAATGACATATATAGGACATTTTATATCATCTTATAACATGCAGAACTGTGTGAGAGAGAGTGTGGTCTACAATGTGAATTATGGTCCATGCTTAATGGCAAAGCCCCAGGAAGTGTATATCCATTGCAGATAATGTGCCACAGTAATAAAGGATGTTTATGTTGGAGGTTGTAGGAGGTGTGCAAGATGGGGTGTATGGGAATCCCTATAATTTTTGTGTACCATTTATGTAATCTAAGTATCTTTTTTTTTTTAAAAAAATTAATTTTAAAAAAGAACTGTTTGAGAAGGAATATGTAGTTATTAAAACATGCATTTCTCTTGGGAATACCAACTAAAGATAAAAAGAAGAAGATAAAATATTTCAAGCATTCACAGAAAATTAGTCACTTCTGATAATATAATGTCTATTGAGACAGGCTTTTGAAAATGACAGGAAGATTAATTTGGCATCCCCATATTAAAACAAACAACCAAACAAAAAATCATGTGGGAGTTTTTCACCATTTGTGCTACCCTCAAACAATTTAAAGCAAGTTCTTTGGACAGAAATGAAAGGACACTCAATAGTGAGTCCAATTACATAAAAATTTAAGAGCTCTCAAAAGGTCAATCTTTTCTTTAATTAAAAATAATGATAATAATATATTGGATTTGGGTATGTAATTCCATATTTTAAAATTTCTAAAATTCAAGAGCATAAAAGTAAAGATCACCTATGGTTTTGCAAATAAAATGTAAGAACAAAAAAATATGTAAAAATCACAACCAGAAAATGGGTTTCAAAAGGGAATAGGAAGAGCATACATGTATATGGACTACAGTTAACCCGATAATAGTAAGAATCTAGGTTTACCAACTGTAAAAAAAGTTACCATATTAATGGAAAATATTCATGATAAAGGAATCTATGCGTGTGGGGGTGTTGCATACAGAAAGACTTTTCAATCACTATGATTTTTATATAACCCATAACAGGTATAATTAAAAGTAAATTTGCTGCCTAGGAGGAAAAAAAAAACACTTTATACTGATAAATTGTTCAAAGACAAAGTCAGCAATTAAATATATATATGGCTTGACCGTATCCACTTGTGTGTGTGTGTGTGTGTGTATGTATATACAGCAAAGTTCCAAATGTAAGAAGCAAAAGTTGAAAAAATTAAGGAGAAATAGATAGTGGGATATTACTAATAGGAGAATTCAATACACCACATTCAATAAACGATTGACCCCTTTGACAGAATCTCAATAAGGAAAGAGAGCAATATAAAAGGTAAATAGTAAGGAAAATAAGTTGTGGATATATGGAAATTCTCTATTTTCTGCAAGAAGTTTTCAGTAAACCACTGTTCTAATAATAACATAAATAAAATGAAAATAATTACTAAATTCTGGGTGAAATTTGTTTCAAGAGATACATATACTTTAGAAAAATTGTCTCCAACACATGAGCTTGAGAAGTACCCAAGAACTTACCAATCAGTCTGAGAGGATGGGAGATATAAATAAATGTGGTTTATTTTTGGATTGTAAATCTTTCTGTGAACAAATATTTTCCAGTAGAACACTACTTGAAGATACATACATAATAGAATAAAAATGTATTTAAAAAATAGAGAGTGTAAGGCCAGGTTAGATGTCATATAATCCATGATAAGTAATACACTGTAGAGGAAGAAACATTTAAATTGTACTCATAATTTTGACACTATTGAAATCAATGATGACATAATTATCTTTTGCATATTACAGCCCTAACTATTGGACCCAATAATCTGTCAGAATGACATCAGTTACTGGTTTAGTGATTTTATTTTCATTCATGGCATATTCAGTTCTGGATAATTAAAATCTTATTTTATAATTCTAAACATCTTACAGGAATAAATTACTGCAGATAACAATAGATCA
The DNA here is from genome assembly GCA_029593785.1 of Cabassous unicinctus. Lineage (NCBI taxonomy): Eukaryota > Metazoa > Chordata > Mammalia > Cingulata > Chlamyphoridae > Cabassous > Cabassous unicinctus. The sequence goes on along the minus strand of JAQZBX010079048.1, from coordinate 11,189 downwards.
ACCCCTACTTTTCTGTGGGCAGAAAGCTCAAAATCTTTTTCAACAGTACCCCTGAGAAAATATTATGGGCCCAGGTGGTCTATTTTAATTAATGGCTATGAATGAGAAAGTACAAAAGTAAAATGATATACCGATCCTGCAGTCCTAGGTCAATTAAAAGCAGTTGTTTATTTTCTAGGAAGAAACTTACAGAACCCTGATAACCACACCATTCTTTCCATAAGCATCAGAGCAAGACAGGAAAATGTGAGTGGGGGAGTGGAGGGAGTGATAGAATGAGAAAGAACATGGAGAAAAATTTCCAGAAGGGCATGGCAGATCAGGTACAAGGGCATTAGAGCCTTTACAGCTCAATCCAAAGAAAGAATTCCTGTTGCTTTTAAGTCTACCCAGAACAGGGCTACCGTGGCTCTTATGCCAGGTCATAACCACTCTCAAGGAATTGCAAAGAATAACAGGGTGTCAGAGGCAGCCTCAGAAGAGTGGGGAATTGAACTAGTATTCAATCATAAGGAGAAAACCCCCTTGTTTGCAAAAGGTCCCCCTCAGATCTCAGTCAGCCAAGTTTCAAAGAAGAAATGACCACAAAAAATGAGAAACATTTACACCACAATGAGAAGGCAGTCTAACCAATCACAGGTGACACCAGATAAATCTGTACTTACCCAGGGATGCAAATCCTATTCAAGGGATGCTAAATTAGCCTGCAGGTCCTTGTTTCCAAAATTGCTCCCAGCAGAGGCTGCTGAAACTGGCAGGAGAAGTCTCCACATGGTCTATGGCCCTCCAGGGAAATGCGATCGCCTGGTGGCGCTGGTTGTCTGGCTTTGTGATTCAGCTCACCCCTCCTCCACCATGCGAATACCCTGGGGGTGTGGTTTGAACATATTCACTACTCCTTGTTTTGGGGTAGGATGGCAGGGAGGCAGGTGGGAGGGAATCTTTAGGATAGACTTCTCCTAAATGGACTACCACGCTGAATAGAACACACAAGAATGAATTCAGAAAGGATCAATTCCTTGTAACAGGGTCATGAATCCTAATTCAGTTCAGAGGTAGTGGTCAAAATATAGATGTATTAGGAAGAAATGAGGAGTCAATTTCATGATTAAGGGGGAAAAGAATTAATCACATGAGAAGCCATGAAACTCACTCAACATCCACACAAAGCAGTCCATGCTGATAATAGGAGACAATGGAAAATGTGTGCCAAATATACACTCTGGACTGAGCTTAGTGGTTATAGTCTGAGGATAATATCTTATAATCTGTAACAAAATTCCATCACTGTGTGGTGTGTTGATAGAAGGTTGTTGTATGTGGAGTTTTACTACATGCATGATTTATTTTCTAAGTACGCCTTCCATAATAGCAATATACTTTGAAAAATAATAATAATCTGCGTTAGAGAATATGACATTAAATATATGATATGGACTTTACTCAGGAAAAAGCTGTTGACGATATTTTTTCAAGCACATATTTGGTGCCTTTCAAGTAGAAAAAACATTTTCAAAATGCTTGACAAATCACAAACATTGTAACTGACTCTTAAATATCGAATATCCTTTGAATGTAAATTTTTTTCCTGAGAATGAGTACACTACTCAAAAGATAAGTACCCCCGACATGAAAATGTAAGGCATTTATTTAGCACCTATGAAAAGTACGATCTTGAAACAAGAGATGGTCTCCAGGATTTCTTTCCCTGGTGAAGGTAGTTGGTCCAAAAATTTCTGTACACTTTTTAAAAATTAATGAAAAAATATTAACCACAGTAACTGGGAGAATAATGGCACGCTAGATCCAAATGTTTTTCTCTGATTTTTAATCTTTGAATATGCCCACTTTGGATTTATTAAGAGGAAATCTTTGTGAATTAATTTATGAATCTCTCCTCTAATGATAGCAAGCTCTAGTTTTTTTTCACAGAAAGCATCTCTGATTAGTCTCATAATTCTTCGTGATTTTCTCCTGTATAGAGGGACTCTGAGGCAGTTACCCATATGTAAATAACTGCTGTTTAGTCACATTCTACTTCTTTGAAATCATTTGAAGTAAAATGAAATTTTTTCTTACAGCAAAAAAAAAAAAGGGCTTGTAGCTCACAGACAATCTCCCTGAAAACAAAATTATGCACATTCCCCAACCTCCAATTCTGTGCCAATGGCTTCCAGATGAGCCTACAAACCACCAGGAGGGAAAAAACATCTATAGGTGGAACAAGGACACAAAACCCAATTCAGCTATCCCCCAGATGTAAGGCAGTGTGACTCATAAGAGTCAAGAGATGCATGGTCCAGTCCGAGGGTAAAGCCATCCATCTTGATGCACCCATGAGCACATCCTCCAAGTTTGAAAAGCAAAAAATGGAAGACCTGAATAGAGAAATAGGCAAATACAAGATTTCTGTGTGTGACTATCAACACCCTCTGTCTGGAAAAATAGTTTTTATTGAAGTGTACTATTTATACCTGAATGTACAGCAAAATTATGTGTATAGTGAATGTGGGGACTTTCCAAATAAACATCTGTAACATCATACAGGTGCCCCATACAGCAACCTCCACCAACTCCTGGGTTTGTGGTGAAATGGTTATTAAAAACTAGGCAAGAGCATCATGAAAATTTAACTACTAATAGTAGACCCTATCCCCCATCGGTTGTATTTCCCCCAAGCCACCCTATTTTTTCCTACAAATCAATTTTATAGTGACTTAATAATAAAGAGGTCAACTGAGGCAAAGTGTACGATCCATGGTATTTGCTGTAATCAAAGAACTTTGTGTTCATCAATTCAATCATTATTAAGGCATTTTCATTATTTCTGTAAAAGAATCAGCAAAAACCAGACACAAAAACTCACACATAAACACCTCCCCTTACAATTTTGCCTTTCCCCCTGCTATACACAGTGGCTATTTCTGGCTATTGTTGCAGTAATATTTATTAGTTTTGAAGCCATTTTATTGAGATATTTTCCCATGCCATGTGGACTAACCAAACCATAAAAGAATGTTTCTTTAAATGCAGTTAATAAGACCTTTAATATAAAATTGAAAAATGAAAGAGAAACGAGTTAGAAAGAAATTACAAATTTTAAAAGAGAGTGTAAGGGATCATCCAGTAAGCCTGGAGCACCATGGGACTGTCCTACTGTGGCTGTTGGTTTCCACTGGGTCCCCTGGTGAATGAGAGGCTCTGCTTGACCTGGGGCTAGGCAGCCAGAGGCTCTGGCAGGCAGTGCATGGCCCACACTGGGGTGGGGTGGGAAACACAATGGATACATGTGATGCCAGCTCAGAAGGATGACTTCTGAATGACATCCTTTGGGGGTGGACCAGATGCAAACACTGTACTGGCTGCCCAGACTCCTAGTGCTTATGTTGGGGTGCAGACTACCTGTACCCCTCTGGGTTCCTGCAGAGCTACTGGCAGGACCATGGTCAATGCTATTGACAGCATCCACACCTCCCCTTCCCTAAAATCACCCAAGACCCCAACTTTAGGGCTTTGCCAGAGACTGTGTGCATTAGGGCCATGGGGCCCGGCATGAACCTTAGACAACAAAACCTTGCTGCAGGGACATTGGTGGTGTATCCACCCTGACCTCACTTCTCTAGTGGAAAATGGGTGCTATTTCTCAGACACTACTGTGATGTTTTAGTGGCAGCTGTTGCCTTACTATGCTCCCTAAGCTACTGGGTCCTAGACTTGTAGGAGCACAGGACACTGCAGAAAAATGGATCTGCCAGTCTTTACTATTTGTTAAAACATTCCATGGGAAAATGGAAACTGAAACCTCAGGAGTCTGTATACCCTTCTACACCTTGTGGAAAGGACATATGGTATAAAATCAAGAATTATGCACATGCTTTGTGGGATACACAGAAAGAAAATAAAGAGAAAGTGGCAGAAGGAATATCCAAAGATATAATGGCATATTCAGATGTAATGAAAGGCTGATATGCACAATCATGGAACAGAAAGAACCCCATAAAGGTTAAAGTCCTAGAAAGCCATGGCCAAACACACTAAAATTGCAATATAAATGTCATGGGCAAAGAGATAATTCTGACAGCTGCAATAGTAAAGGAACATGTTTTCTCCAAGTGAGCCCCAATAAGTTTAAGCAACAATTTCACCACAGAAATCATGAAGACAAACATCAGGAAAGCACAAAGGCAAATTAAGATGCATAATTTCAAGGGCTCACAAAAATTGAGTTACTTCTAATAATATTATGTCTAATGAGACAGGCTTTTGGAAATGAGGGGAAAATTATTATGGTATCCCCATATTAAAACAAACAAAGAAACAAAACATCCTGCAGGAGTTTTCTACCAATTGTGCTGCCCTACAAACACTTTTAAGCAAGTTCTTCAGACAGAAATGAAAGGACACTCAACAGTGGGTTGAATTACATAAAAATTTAAGATCTCTCATTAAGTCAACCATTTCTCTAATTAAAAATAGCAGTAATAATGTATTGGGTTACAGTATGTAACTCCATATTTTAAAATTTCTAAAATTCAAGTGCACAAAATTAAAGATCACCTATGATTGGGGATATACAATGTATGAAGACATAATATGTAACAATTAAATGAGAGGTGGGGTTTCAGAAGGGAATAGGAAAAGTATATGTGTATACAGGCTACAGTTAACCCTATACTAATAAGAATCTAGGTTTATTAACTGTTACAAAGTTACCATACTAATGGAAAATATCCATGATAAGGGAAACAATGAGTGTGGAGGGGAGTATATGGGAACACTGTTCATTCTACAAGAATTTTATGTAAACCATAACAGGCATAATTAAAAATAAAACTGCTTCCTCAGACAAACAAAAGCACTATATATTGATAAATCAGTCAATTAAAGACAAAGTCAGCAATTAAATATATATATATATATATATACAGCCAAGCTCCAAAATATATGAAGCAAAAACTGAAAAATTAAAGGGAGAAATAGATAGTGGTACATTACTAATAAGAGAATTCAATATACCACATTCAGTAAAGGATTGACTCTTTTGACAGAATATCAATAAGGAAAGAGAGGAATAGAAAAGTTTAATAATAAGGGTCATAAGTGAGGGATATACAGAAATTCTCTGTTTTCTGCAAGAAATTTTTGGGTAACCACTGCTCTAATAATATAATAAATAAAATAAAAATAACTACTAAATTCAGAGTGAAATTTGTTTCAAGAGAAATGTAAACTTTAGAAAACTTGTCTTCTACACATGAGCTTGAGAACTACCCAACAACTTACCAAGCATTCTGAGGGGATGTGAGATATTAATGAATGTGGTTTATCTTAGGATTGTAAATCATGCTGTGTACAAATATTTTCCAGTTGAACACTACTTGTTGATACATACCTAATAGAATTAAAATGTACACACACACACAAAAAGACAGAGAGTGTAAGGCCAAGTTTGATATCATGTAATCCATGATAAGCAATATCCTGTAGAAGAAACATTTAAATGTTACTAACAATTCTGACATCATTGAAATCAATGATGATATAATTCTGTTTTGTATATTACAGCCCTAACAATTGGGCCCAATAATCTGTAAGAATGACATCAATTACTGGTTTAGTGATTTTATTTTCATTTATGCCATATTTGGTTCTGGGTGATCAAATTTTATTTGGGAATTATTCACATCTTTTTGGAATGAATTACCCCAGATAACATTCGGTCAACCTCTACTTTTCTGTGGCAAGAAAGCTCAAAATCTTTTTCAATTGTGCCACTGAGAAAATATTAGGGACCGAGATGGACTATTTTAGTTAATGGCTATGTATGAGAATGACAAAAGTAAAATGAGGCCCCTGTCCTACAGTCCTGGGTCAATTCAAAACAGGTGTTTACTTTCTTTGACTAAATTTACAGAATCCTGATCATCACAGCACTCTCCATAGGCATGAGAGCAAGCAAACAAAAAGCAAGTAGGGGAGTGGAGGGTGTGACAGAATGAGAAGGATCATGGAAAAAAGTGTCAAGAAGGACATTGTAGATTATGGTCAAGGTCATTATAGAGTCTTCATTGCTTAGTTCAAAGAAGAGATTCCTGCTGTTTTTAAGTCTACCCAGAACAGGGCTACCACAGCTCTTATGCTACATCATAACCACAATTAAGTAATTGAAAATAACTACAAGGTGTCAGAGGTGGCCTCAGAATTGTGGTGAATTAAATTAGTATTCAATCCTAACAAGATTACTAGGAAAAATCCCTTGTTTGCAAAAGGTCCTCTTCAGAATTCACTCAGCCAAGGATCACAGAAGAAATGAGCATAAAAGTGAGAAAAATTTACAACACAATGAGAAGGCAATCTAACCAATCCCATGTGACACCAGATAAATCCGTGCTTAAGCAAGGATGGAAATCCAATTCAAGGCTGTTAAATTAGCCTGTAGGTTCTTTGTTCCAAAATGGCTCCTGGCAGAGGTAGTTAAAAGTGATAGGATCAGGCTCCACATTGTCTATGTGGGTCCAGGGAAATGCTACTGCCAGGTAGCACTGGCTTTCCCATGTTGTGATTCAACTTGCCCCTCCTCCACTGTTGCGATCCTCTGAGGGTGTGGCTTGAACATATCCACTGTCCATTGTTTTAGGGTGAGGGAACAGGGAGGCAGGTGGGAGGGAATCTTTGGAATGGAATTCTCCTAAATTGATGACCAGGATGAATAGAAGACACAAGAATGAATTAAAAATGGATCTCTTCAAAGTAACAGGGTCATGAATCCCTAATTTGGTTTAGAGGTAGTGATCCAAATATAGATGTATTATGAATAAACAAGGAAAAAAATTATGACTAATGGGGAAAAGTAGTAAACATATGAGAAGCCATGAAAAACACACACAGTCACACCAAACATTCCATGTTGATAAAAGGAGACAATGGAAAATGTGTGCCAAATATGCACTCTGGATTGAGCACAGCGGTCATAGTCTGACGATAGTATCTCACAATCTGTAACAAAGTTCAATCATGCTGTGGTGTGCTGGTGGAAGGCTGTTGTATGTGGAGTCTCACAATATGCATGATTTTTTTTCTAAGTTCACCTTCTATAATAAAAATATACTTTGTAAAATAAAATAGTCTGGGTTAGAGAAAAAGAAATTAAATATATGATATGGACTCTAGTCAGGAAAGAGCTGTTGATGATACTTTTTTGTGCACATATTTGTTGCCTTTCAAAGAGAAAAACCATTTTCAAAATGCTTGGCAAATCGCAAACATTGTAAATGACTCTTAAATATCTAACATCCTTTGAATATAAATTTTTTCCTAAGAGTGAGTGTACTACTTAAAAGATAAGTACCCACTATATGAAAATCTAAGGCATTTATTTAGCTCCTCTGGAAAGTACAGTCTTGAAACATGAGAAGGCCTTTAAGATTTCATTCACTGGTGAAGGTAGTTGGTCCAAATATTTCTGTATAATTTTTTAAAATTACTGAAAAAATGGTAACCACACTTACTAAGAGAAAAATGTTGAGCTTGATCCAAATATTTTCTCTGATTTTTAATCTTTGAATAAGTCCACTTTTGATTCATTTAGAGGAGATCTTTGTGACTTAATTTATAAATCTCTCCTCTAATGATAGCAAGCTCTAGTTTTCTTTCACAGAAATCATCTCTGATTATTCTCATAATTTTTTTTTTATTTTCCCTGTATAGATGGATTCTGAAGCAGTTTCCCATATGTAAATAACCGCTGTTAGATTACATTCTACTTCTTTGAAATCATTTGAAGTAAGATGAAATTTATTCTTACAGCAAAAACCAAGGCTGGCAGCTCACAGAAAATCTCCCTCACAACAAAACAATGCATATTCTCCAACCTCCAATTCTGTGCCAATGGCATCCAGATGAGCCTACCCACCACCAGGAAAGAAAAAACATCGATAGGCTTAACAAGGACACAAAACCCAATTCAGCTATTCCCCAGGTGTCAGGCAGAGTGTCTCATAAGGGTCAAAAGACACATGGTCCAGTCCAAGTGTACAGCCATCCATCCCGATGCACCCATGGCCACATCCTCCAAATTTGAAGATCAAAAAATGGAACACCTGAATAGAGAAATAGGCAAATACAAGAGTTTTGTGTGTGACTATCAACACCCTCTTTTGGGAAAAATATTATTTATTGAAGTGTACAATTCATACCTGAATGGACAGCAAATTATGTGTATAGTAAATGCTGACTTTCCAAATAAACATGTGTAACATTATACAGGTGCCCCATACAGCAGCTTCCATTAACTCCTCTGTGGTGAAATGGCTGTTAAAAACCAGGCAAGAACATTGAGAAAAATTTAACTACTAACTGTAGACCCTATCTCCATCGGGTGTATTTTCCGAAACCACCCTATTTTTTCCTACATATCCATTTAATAGAGAGTTTATAGTAATGACATCAACTGAGGCAAAGTGTATAATCCATGGTGTTTGCTGTAATCAAAGAGCTTTGTGTTCATCAGTTCAATCATTACTAAAGCATTTTCATTATTTTCATAAAAGAACCAACAAAAACTAGACACAAACTCACACGTAAATGCCTCCCCTCACAATCTTGCCATTTCCCCTGCTATACACAGTGGCTAATTTTGGCTATCCTTGCACTAATATTTATTAGTTTTTGAAGTCATTTTATTGAGATAAATTCCCATGTCATGTGGTCTAGCCAAATCCTAAAAGGAATGTTTTTTTAATGTAGTTAATAAGAACTTTAATAAAACTTTGAAAATTGAAGGAGAAATGAGTTCGATAGAAATTATAAGTTTTAAAAGAGAGTGTAAAGGATCATCCAATAAGCCTGGAGCACCACAGGACTGTCTTTCTATGGCCACCCATTTCCACTTTGTCTCTTGGCTGGTGAGTGAATCTGCTTAATCCAGGGCTGGGTGGCCAGTGGCTCTGTCAGACAGTGGTGGCGCAGGTGGCTGCTGATGGGATGGCCCATTCTGAGGTCAGATGGGGAACATGGTGGATGGCAGTGAGGCTGGCTCAGAAGGTGTGACTTCCAAAGGATATCCCTAGGGTTGGACCAGATATGAGCACAGCACTGGGAGCCCAAACTCCTGTTGCATATACTGGAATGAGGGCTACCTGTCATCCCCTGGTTTCCCGTGGAGTTTCTGGCAGAACAATGGTCAATGCTATTGACAGCACCCTCACCTCCTCTTCCCTAAAATCACCAAAGAAGCCAGCTGGATGGCTTTGCCACAGTAACCTGGGTGCATTAGGGCCATGGGGACCCAGTGTGAACCTCAAACAAAATCTTCCTAGTTTCTCCACCCTGACCCCACTCCTCTCATGGAACCCAGCAGGCACCATTTCTCCAACAGTGCTGTGACTTTTCAGTGGCGGCTGTTGCCTTACTGTGCTCCCTAACCTACTGGGTCTTAGACTTGCATGAGCACAGCCCACTGCAGGAAAATGGATCTGCCAGTCTTGCCTGGTTTTTAAAACATTCCATGGGGAAACAGAAACTGGAATCTCAGGAATCTGTATGCTCTTCTATACCTTGTGAAAAGGACATATGTTATAAAATCAAGAGTTACACACATGCTTTGTGGGAGACATAGAAAGAATATAATGATAAAGTGGCAGAAGGAATATTCAAAGATATAATGGCAGGAAACCTCTAACATGTAATGAAAGTCATGTGTATGCACAATCAAGGAAGAGAAAAACTCCATATTAGATAAAGTCATAGAAATCTATGTCCAGACACACTGGACTCTCACAGTAGAATGCCATGGGGAAAGAGAGAGTTCTGACAGCTGCAAGAGTAAAATGATTGATTCCTTCAAATGAAACCCAATGAGTTCAAGCAACAATTTTGCCACTTAAATCATGAAGACAAACATCAAGAAGGCAAAAAAGGAAATTAAGATGCAATATTTCAAGGTACCAAAAAAATGAGTCACTTCTGATAATATTACATCTAGTGAGACAGGTTTTTGAAAATGTAGGGAAGATTAATATGGCATTGCCATATTTAAAACAAACAAATAATCCTGTGGGATATTTCTACAACTTGTGCTGCCCTACAAACAATTTTAAGCAAGTTCTTCAGACGGAAATAAAAGGACACTCAAAGGTGGGTTGAATTACATAAAAATTTAAGAAATCTTGTAAAGTTAACCATTTCTCTAATTAAAAATAGCAGTACTAATGTATTGGGTTTTGGTATGTAACTCCCTATTTTAAATTTTCTAAAATTCAAGTGCATAAAATTAAAGATCTCCTATGGTTAAGGATATAAAATGTATGAACACATATTATGTAACAATTACAACAAGAAGAGGAGTTTCAGAAGGGAATAGGAACAGTATATGTGTGTATGGACTATAGTAAGCCCTATAATAATAGTAATCTAGGTTTATCAATTGTAACAAATTATGATATTAATGGAAAATATTCATGATAAGGGAATTTATGCATGTAGGGGGGTGTATACCGGAACACTGTTCATTCTACATGATTTTTCTGTAACTCATCACAAGTATAATTAAAAATAAACCTGTTGCCTATGAGAAGGAAAAACACTACATATAAGTCATTCAAAGACAAAGTCAGCAAATAAATAAATATATATATATATATATGAGTAATTATATACATGCATACATATATATATATATATACAGCAAATCTCCAAAACATATGAAACAAAAGTTGAAAAATTGAAGGAAGAAATAGATAACAGTACATTACTAATTGTAGAATTCAATACACTGCATTCAATACAGGATTGACCCTTTTGACAGAATATCAATAAGGAAAGAGAGGAATAGAAAAAGTTACTGATAGGGAAAATAACTGGGGGATATACAGAAATTCTTGATTTTCTGCAAGAATTTTTCAGTAAACCCACAGCTCTAATAACATAAATAAAATGAAAATAACTACTAAATTCACGGTGAAATTTGTTTCAAGAGAAACATAAACTTTAGAAAAATCGTCTCCTACACATGAGCTTGAGAACTACACAAAAACTTACTGATCAGTCTGAGAGGATTGGAGATATTAATAAATGTGTTTTATTTTAGAATTGTAAATCTTGTTGTGAACAAATATTTTAAGGTTGAACACTACTTACTACTTGATGATACATACCTAATAGAATAAAAAGGTATTACCAAAAAAAAAAAA
>JAQZBX010079047.1:0-14034 GCA_029593785.1 Cabassous unicinctus | reverse complement strand
TCTCAGTGGAGCTGCAACTCCTACCCTACAGCTCAATGGACTCATCCAAGTAACCTGGCGAGGAGACGACGATGGGCAACAGCCATCCCAGGGAATGGAGAGGGCCTGCAGCTGAAGGCAGGATAATCCTATCCACTATATCCATGGAATATAAGCCCTCTCTCACTTGGAGGTGGAGTGGACATCACCTTCCAAGTCCTCTCAGGATGGGGGGAGGAGCTGTGGACTATAGTGGACTTGGTGGTGTTCTGTTTTAGACATTTTGTGATTCAAGCAATGGAAGAAATGTAACAGTGAGGTGGAGCCGGTGGCCACTGGACATTTTTGGGGCAGGGAGGGGAGGGGCAGTTGAAATACTCGGGCTTTTTTGGGACTTTGGGGGTTGTCCTGAGTGGTGAAGCAATGACGAATATAGGCCATTTTCCATCAGAATATACCATGCAGAAATGGGTGGGAGAAAGCGTGGTCTGTGATGTGAACTGTGGTCTATGCTCGGTGGCAAGGCCCCAGGATGTCTATATCCATTGCGGGTGTAGTACCACGCGGCTGGGGAATGGTTGTGTGGGGTGTTGTTGGTGGTGTGGGCAGTGGCGAGCATGGGAATCCCTGTAGTTTCTGAGTAATATTTGAGTAATCTAGGCACCTTTATAAAATGTATATATATATATAACAAATAACATTTATGTAAACAAATGCACATATATGCATATGAATTTATATATCATTTTACAAACAAAAAAAATTTAAAAAAAAGAAAAAATAGAAAGAAATAAAATAAGGGTAAAACACATTAAAAAAAAAAACAAAAAAAACACAAAAGTGTAGGGAAGTTTTGAGTCATTATTTCCTCAAATATTCTTTCTGCCCCTTTTCCATTTTCTTCTCTTTCTGGGATGCCAATAATACCTATGCTTTTGCTTTTCTTGTTGTCATTTATTTCCCTGAGACCCTGTTCCATTTTTTCCATTCTTTTTTCTTTCTGTTCTTCTGTCTTTTCCAGTTCAGGTATTCTGTCTTCAAAATCAGTAATTCTGTCTTCAAGTATTTCAAATATGCACTTATGTGCCTCTAATATATTTTTAAACTCATCTATTATGTCTTTCATTACCATAATGTCATTTACTTTTCTTTTCAGACTTTCAAATTGTTCTTTATGCTCACCCAGTGTCTTCTTAATATCCTTTATCTCTTTAGTTGTATTTTCTTTCAATTCTTTAAAATGATTTATGAGAGTTGTGTGATTATCATTAATTAATTGCCTCAGTTCCTGAATCTCATCAGGATATTTGGTTTGTTCTTTTGTCTGGGCCATCTCTTCCTGTACCCTAGTATGGCTTGTAATTTTTTGCTGATATCTAGGTATCTGATATGTTGGCGAATTTACTGTGATGGGCAATTTCTCTCTCTTGCCTAATGTTATTATTTTTTTCATGGCTCTTTGATATTTGGTTCCACTTATCCTAAGTCTTTGAAATTGCCCAGTTTAAGTTACCAAAAATTATGCCTGGGACTTGGTAAAGAAGTGCAGACTTTCTCCCAAGGGTTGAGTAAAGAGAGCTCTAAAAGCAGTTTCTCTCCATGTAATTTCCAGAACCTTCCAGCAGGTTTACTAACTCACAGTTTGTTGTTTTGGCTTCTTTATCCCTCAACCTCCTGGGAGTTTTGAAGTGCTGTCCTGGTCTGCTGAACCCCAAAGCAGGACCCTCTGGCAGCTTTATACTTTTTCTCCATTGTTTTTGTGAGAACGCTGAGACTTATCTGCTAACAGATGCCATGTTACTACAATTTCCTTTCATATCTTTTTATGTATGTTTTACAATTTCTTCAATATGTTCCCCCAGTGTCTTCTTAATATCCTATATCTCTTCCTTCACTTCATTAAGTTGATTTATGATATTTGTTTGGATATTCTCAATTAGTTGTTCCATGTTCTTCATCTCCTTCTTTTTTTTAGTTTGTTCATTTGAGTGGGCCATGTCTTCCTGTTTCTTAGTATGGCTTTCAATATTTTTGTCTAGGGATTGATTTATCTTGATGGGCATATTTAGATGATTAGCTTCTCTTTTTACTTTGTTTTTTCATTTTGTTTGCTTTGCATTATGGTTCCTTTTTGACATGTTTTCACTTATTCCATATCCTCGTACTGGTCTGTGTTCCCCTGATAAATATTAAGACCACAGAAAAGGAGAGAAGAGAAAAAGATTAATAGTAATAATAAAAAAGGTAGAAAAGGAACCATAAAAATCCTGTAATATAAATAAGTAATAAGAGTGAGATACCATAAAAATACAAAGGAATAAAAATAAAAATGTGGAATAAAACAATGAAAGAAGGAAAAAAATAGAAAAAAAAAAGACCTGAAACATGATGTAAAAGAAAAGCAGTTAAAGAGGGAAAAATGAAAGAAAGTAAAGAAATAAAGAAACTAAGGATAAAAAATAATGAAAAGAAAAAAGAAGATGCAAGAGAAAACAACACCACCACCACCAACAACCAAAAACAAACAAGGAAAAACAGACTTCTCTCTTGGGCCACTAGGAAATGTCTTTGGCCGCTGGTGCTCATCAATCAATCACCATTCAGCCTTCCTTCCACAGGTAAGATACCTAGTTTTAGTGAATAAAATATAGAATAAAAATAGAAAAAATATTGATAAAATAAAAGATAACAAATTGAAAAAACTAAAACAAACAAAAAAAATCTCAGTCTATTTGTTGCCTGTAATAAAGTGTAAGCTGGGTGCCTGACAATGCACTTGAACACTTTTTGTATCACCTCTCTTAGAAGGTACCTGGAATAGAATCTGAAACCTAGTAAATGTGAAGCATACATTCCTACATGAGCTACTCCCACTCCACATGTTAGGTAAGCTTGTGAAAACATTTCTTACTCTCCCTGACCCTTTCCCTCAGGTGAATTGGGCTTCTAACAGTTTGCTGGCTATCTCTCTTGCTTCCCTCTCCAGGGCTAGTTAGACACCTGTCTCTGCCTACCCCTCACTGACCTACATCTTCTCTCTCCCAAGGTGCCCAGGTATCATAGCCTACTTGCTCAGATCCCCCCCTCTTCTCTCACTGGGGCTGCTTCCATTCTGGCTGGGGTCTTTTATGAGTTTCAAAGAGGACTGAGGTGGCCAAACTCACTGAAGAAAAACCTGTTTCTGCCCTCTGCCAGACAACTCTTCTTCCCAGGGATGAGAATGTTCTTTCTCCACTAAGGTGGCTGCAGTGAGACAAAGATTTTACCAAGGTATTCACTTTGAGGGTGTGGTATATGGGCCTTTCTCAGTCACAGGCATGAGTAATTGATAGTTTTCATTTTTGAAACCTGCTTTTCAAGGAGTACTAAAGGGAGTTCTGCAGCTTGAAAGGAAAAATCAAGAGAGAGAAGGCGTGAGGGGAGTGTAGAAGTGTATTACTAAGAATAACTAAAAACACCAAAAGAAAAATAAAAACAAAATATGAAATATATAAACATAAGGACAATAAGGCTAATGTAAATACTGTTTTGACAGTAATAACATTGAATGTTAAGGGATTAAACTTTCTAATCTATAAGGACAGATTGGCCGAATGGAGAAGGATCTATGACCCATCTATATGCTCTCTAAAAGAAACTCACTTTAAACCCAGGGACACAAGGAGGTTGCAAGAGAATTCTTGGAAAATGATTTTACTTTCAAATAATAACAAAGAAAAACTTGAAAAAGCTATGCTAATATTAGACAAAAGAGATTTTAAATGCAAAACTATTGTAAGAGACAAAGAAGGATACTATACATTAATAAAACGGGTAATCTATCAAGAAGAAAGATCATAAATATTTATGTACCTAACCAGGATGCCCCAAAAGCCACTAGGAAAACAATGGAAAATCAAAGTGGAAAAATAGCTGTCTCTACAATTGTAGAGGGGAAATTTAATACACCATTGTAACCATTCAATAGACATCTTGACAGAGGGTCAATAAAGAAACAGAAACTTTGAATAATACATAGAGGACTTAGACCTCATAAATATATATAAAACTTTACACCCAAATACAATGGGATATACATTATTTTCAATGGATCATTCTCCAGGATAGACCACATGCTAGTTCATAAAACAACACTTAACAGATACAAAAAGATTGAAATTATACAAAGTAATTTCTTGACTACAATAGAATGAAACTGGGAATCATTAATGGGCAGAGAACCAGTACAAGTACAAAGATATGAAAGTTAAACAACTCACTCTTAAACTATCAGTGGGTGTATTAGTCAGCATTCTCTAGGAAAACAGAATCAACAAGAGATCTTTTGATTTTATAAAATTGTCTCACATGACTTTAGGGATGCACAAGTCCAGATTCCAGAGGCAGGCTGCAAACCAGGTGTTCCAATGAAACAATGAAGGTCCTTGATGAGTTTCTGGGAGATGTTGCTTGTCCAAAGATGAGCTGGAAATTCTCTCTGAATGATGAAATCATTTTAAGGCATTCAACTGATTGTATTAAACATCACACATTGCTGATGGCAATCTCTCTGGTTGATCGTAGATGTAATCAGCCATATATGCAGTAAGCTCACTGATGACTAAAGTCCATAAATGTCTTGTATTAGAATTAGCCCAGTGCTTGCTTGACGAAACAACTGGGCACAATTACCTGGCTGAGTTGACACATTAGCCTAACCATCAGAGCCTACCCCTTGTCAACTCTGCAACAATTTGTATTACCTTAAACCATACTTAGTCTCTAAGTAAAAACAAAAACAAACATACATACATATACATATATATATATATATATATTTCCACGTATCAATGTTCAGCTCTCCTGTGAACAACTGGAAATGCATTAATTCCCTATTGAATAAAGTGAAAACCCTTGGGTAATATTCACTCTTAAACATGATATCCTTAAACATTATTATATGAAAATAATACAACTTCTCAAATGATAAGGGAAAAGATTAGGGAAGAAAACAAGGATATTCATTTTTTCTACATATACAATCATATTCATAATAAAACAAGGAAGAAAGTTTCATGACTATTGCATTCCTTGTTTCTGTAACTGGTCATGGGGTTGAAGTTCATATTTATCATTGGCATCTTCCACTACCCATTCAACATTCCCGTTACCCTCAGCAAGCATTTCAGCTGGCTGTGGTTCTTTGTCTGGCGGTGGGACCAAAACTTTCATTTCTGAAGATTCTGGGCCATTGTTAGGTCTGCTTCAATTGGGTTGTTGCAATTTTCCATGGACTTTAATTACAGGGCATGGTGGAACTAAGCGATACCCTAGAGGAACTCTTGTATTCCAGGCAAACTTGTCTTTACCTCCATTATGTAGATGCAGTCTTATTTCCCCTCAATAGTCAGCATCAATCACCCAAGCCAGTACAGTAATTCTCTTCTTTGCCTGTTGACTCAGAGCTAAGAGGAGCCCAAAGTGGCCAGGAGGCTTTCTTAACTTCCAGTTCAATGAAATCATTGTTATGTTCCCTGGTGGCAGCACTTCTCCTTTTGAAACTAAGACCTGTAGAACAGCAGAGCTTAAGTTTTCAGTGACACAAAGCAAAAATTTTCCACTCATTTCCACCCCTTAATTCCTGGACCCATGAATCCTGGCTATGGGAGAAACAGCAACATAGAGTGGACACTGATTTAGAGCATGCATAGCCTCCTGGAGAACATTGCTCCAGTCCTGCAAGGTATTGCAACCTAGTTGGTGCCATAGTTGAGTCTTCAAAAGATCATTCCACTGTTCTATCAATTCAACTGCTTCAGGATGATGGAGAACATGGTAAGATCAGTGAATTCTGGGCATGTGTCCATTCCCACACACCATTTGCTGTGAAATGAGTTCCTTGATCAAAAGAAATGTTGGGTGGAATGCCATGGCTGTAGATAAGACATTCAGTAAGTCCATGAATGGTAGTTTTGGAAGAAGCATTGCATGCAGTAATGCAAATCCATATCCACAGTATGTGTCAATTCCAGTTAAAAGAAATTGCTGCCCCTTCCATGATGGAATTTGTCCAATGTAATCAACTAGACACCAGGTAGCAGGCTGATCAACTTGAATAATTGTGGTATATCAGAGTTTGAGTGTGGGTCTCTGCTGTTGGCAGATTGGTCACTCAGCAGTGGCTGTGGCCAAGTCAGCCTTGGTGAGGGGAAGTCCATGTTGCTGAGCCAATGCATAATATCTATCCATGCCTCCATCACCACTTTGTTCATAAGCCCATAGTACAATGACAAGAATGACTGGGGAAGCAGGCTAAGATTTTGTGACAGAGAGGGTCATCTTATCCACTTGATTATTAAATTCTTCCTCTCTTTAACTCGCCCTCTGATGAGCATTCATGTGGGAAACAAATATTTTCATGTTTTTGTCCACTTTCAAAGGTCTATCCACATACCTCTCCCCAGACCTCTTTGCTACCAATTTTCCAACTATGTTCTTTCCAAATTCCTGACCATCCAGTCAAACCATTGCTAACTGACCATGAATCAGTGTACAAATGCATCTCTGGCTATTTCTCTTTCTAACCAAAAATGAACAACCAGAGGCATTGCTCACAATTCTGCCAAGTGGGAGCATTAGCCCTCATCACTGTCATTCAGGGGTGTCCCAGAAAAGTGCTTTAGTGTTGTGGCTGTTCACTTTTGGGTGTATATGAATATCTTGCAAAACCATCTGTAAAACAAGCCTGAGTTTTCTCATTCTGGGTCAACTGAATATAAGGGACTCCCCAAGAGGTCAAAGCTGTAGGCTGGGAAAGAGAAGGTAACATAGCAGTTGCGGTGACCATCACCATTTGGGCTATATCCTCATGTAACTTACTTGTATCTTCAGGACCTGCTCAATCCCTCTCTTGTATATACCACTTCACTTTATTATGGAGTGCTGCTGTGCACAACCAACTTTATGGTTTATTGGGTCAGACAATACCCAGCTCATGGGTATTTTCTCTACTATAGCCCTGTAACAGGCCAAAAGATGTTTCTCAAAAGGAGAGTAGTTATTTGCAGAGGATGGCAAGGATTTGCTCAAAAATCCTAAGAGTCTGTTTTGTGATATTCCTATAAGGTCCTGCCAAAAGTTCCAGACAGCATCTTTATTTGACACTGAAGCTTCCAGTACCATGGGATCTGCTGGGTGATATGGCTCAACTGGAAGTGCAGCATGCACAGCAACCTGGACTTGTCACAGAGCTTCCTCTTGTTCCAGTTCACATTCAAACCAGCAGCTCTCCTGGTCACTTGGTAAATGGGCTGGAGTAGAACATAGAAATGAATAATGTGTTGTATCCAAAATTTGAACAGATCAACTATGTGCTGAGCTTCTTTTCTGGTAATAGGAGACACAAGATGCTACAGCATATCCTTCAATTTAGAAGGGATGTCACAACATGTCCCACACCACTGGACACCTGGAAATATCACTGAGTTGGAAAGCCCCCGAATTATTGTTGGATTTATCTCCCAGCTTCTCTCACACAAACGCAGAACCAATAAGTCTAGGATCTTTGCCAATTCTTGCTTACAAGTTCCTATCAACATGATATCATCAATATAACAGACCAATGTAATATCCTGTGGGAGGTAGAGATGATCAAGTTTCCTGTAGACAATATTTTGGCATAGAGCTGGAGAGTTGATATATCCCTGAGGCAGGACAGTAAAGGTATATTGCTGGCCTTACCACCTGAAAGTAAACTGTTTCTGGTGGTCCTAACTAGTGGCAATTGAGATAAAAGTATTTGCCAGATGAATAGCCGCCTACCAAATACTACAAGATGTGTTGATTTGCTCAGGCAATGATACCAAATCTGGGACAGCAGTGGCAATTGGAGTCACCACCTGGTAAAGTATATGAAAATCTACTGTCATCCTCTAAGATGCATCTGTTTTCTGCACAGGCCAGATAGGAGAGTTGAATGGGGATGTGGGGGGAATCACTACCCCTGTATCATTCAGGTCCTTGATGGTGGCACTAATCTCTACAATCCTTTTAGGAATATGTACTGCTTTTGATTTACTATTTTGCTGGGCAGGGGCAGTCCTAGTGACTTCCACTTGGCCTTTCCAACCATAAAAGTCCTCACTCTACAAGTCAGGGATCCAATGGGGGGATTAAGCCAGTTACTAAGTATGTCTATTCTAATTATGCAAACTGTAACTGGGGAAATAACCATGGATTGGATCCAGGGACACATGGACCCACTGTGAGATGGACCTGAGCTAAAACTACATCAATCACCTGAATTCCATAAGGCCCTATTCTGACTGGTGAACCACAGTGACATTTTGGGTCTCCTGGAATTAATGTCACTTCTGAGTCAGTGTCTAATAATCCCCCAAATGTCTGATTATTTCCTTTTCCCCAATGCACAGTTACTCTGCTAAAAGCCTGCAGGTATCCTTGGGGAAAGCTTGGAGTAAGATTAACAGTATAAATTTTTGACAGTTTAATAGGATCCTTCCCTAAGGGAACCTGACCTTCTCCACAATCAAGGGGCTCTGGGTCTGTAAACTGTCTCAAATCTGGCAATTGATTTTGTCTCAAATCTGACCCTGATTCTCTGCATCTGAAATTCAGGTTAGGTTGTATTCTGGTTATACAGACCCAGAAGAAATTTAGTAGGTACCCCATGTTATTTTAGCCAATGCCTTAAATCTATACAACTGAGACTATTTGTAATGCTGTTTGAATCTGCTTTCAATCTCAAACATGCTAGGCCATCTTTTGATCTATGTTTCCATCAGCCACACAAACATACTGTTAGAGCCCTTCATAACATTTTGAACTACAGTGTTGAATACAGAACTTCTGCTTAGTGGGCCCATATCAATAAATTCAGGCTGATCTAACTTTATATTCTTTCCACCATTATTTTCTACCCTTAATATCCATTCCCAGACATATTCCCATGATTTCTTTCTATGCAGGTTGGAAAACTCATGCAATTCTTTCAAAGAATAGCATACATCCTCATGGGTCACAATTTGTATTTCATCTTTGGGGATATGTTGGGATTTTATTCTAGTAATAGTTCTCAAAGTGAAGAGGGGTGGTGGGGGTGGGTAAGGAAAAGGGATTAGAAATGCCCTGCAAGCTACTGACCTCAGGGCATTCATTTGAATTTTCCTCTGGTAAAATAGGATTAATCTCTTCAGGCAGGGGTTGGAAGGCAAATTCTTTAGGAACAGAGTGGAAGTTGGGCAGTACATGCTGCAGTTTGGCTGTTACATGCCTCAGGGCTGGAAGGAGGTCCAGACTCCCTGGGGTAGGCCAGAAGCTTAGCAGTGAAGGCTGTAGTTTGGCTGGTACACACCACAGGGTTGGAAGGAGGTATGGACTCCCTGGGGCAAGCTGGAGGCTGGGTGATACAAGGTTGACAAAATGTGGTCTCCACTGGGCAGGTCATCACAGGTTTATCTGGTAAAGCCTTAGCAGAATTTAGGGTTCCAATGTCCCCACCAATATTATCATCATCCCAAATGTCTCCATCCCAATCCTCAGAGTTCTACTCCTTTCCAATCAATGGCTTCACTTTAATTGTACACACCCAGTGAGGTTGAGATTTTAGTTTCCTTTGTAACTCTGCTACTCATACAATGTGTGTCTGAGTCTGATTTTCAGATATGTCAAGCCTGTGGCTGCAGGAAACAAGATTTTCTTTCAGAACACACATAGAAACTTCCATGTCATTCATGCAGCATTTAAGTTACATATTTGAAGCCTGAAGTGCATCTCTTTCTTTGGTAACTGTATCTGGAGTATCTAGGAGGACCCTGCCAACATCAATGTACCTTTTGACTCCAAACTCTCTTAAGGTATTGAAAACACTTTCACTCAAATCCTTGCCTCTTAAACCATGGAAGTAGGGGAATTCAGTGATGATATTTTGCATACCTCCATTGCCAACTCATGCCATTGACTGTTAGTGGCCTCTTCATTATTGGAAAGTACCCTTCTGTCCAATTAGAGTAGAGAGCCAATTGCAAATCTCCCAGCATCACTTCAGACATCTCATGTTTAAGATTCTTTTCCTCAAGAACCACTCCTGGCACCAAGCTGTAATATTCAAGGTTATTATCAGAAACAGAATCAACAAGAGATATTTGTAAATAGCATGAGATTTTATAAAATTGTCTCATGTGACTCTGTGGATGCACAAGTCCAAATTCCAGGAAGGTCCTTGATGAGTTTCTGGGAGATGGTGGCTGTCCAGAGATGAGCTGAGAAATTCTCTCTGAATGTTGAAATCACTTCCCATTTCCAGGCATTCAACTCATTGGATAAAATATCACTCATTGTTGACAGCAATCTCCCTGGTTGATCATAGATGTAATCAGCCTCTGTGCAGTAAAATCACTGGTGACTAAAGTCCATAAATATCCTTGTATTACAATTAGCCTAGTGCCTGCTTGACCAAACATTTAGACACAATTACCTGGCTGAGTTGAACCATTAGGCTAACCATCACAGTCCTAAAAGGAGAAAATTGTAAAAGAAATCAGTAACTACCTTGAAATGAATAAAAATGAGAACACAACATATCAAAACCTATGGGATACAGCAAAGGCAGTGCTGAGAGGGAAATTTATAGCCATAAATGCCTGTATTTAAAAAGCAGAAAGAGCTAAAATCAAAGACCTTACTGCACACTCGGAGGAACAAGGAAAAGAACACCAAAGTAATAACAAAGCCTGAATAAAGAAGGATATAGCAGAGATTAGAGCAGAGCTAAATGAAATGGAGTCTAAAAATCACTAGAAAAAAAAATTTTTAAGCTGATTCTTTGAGAAGATTAATACAATTGGCAAACTCTTAGTTAGACTAACAAAGAAAAAAAGAGAGAGAAGATACACACACATAAAATAAAAAATGAGGGAGGGGATATCACTACTGATCCCACAGAAATAAAGAATATGATAAGAGGATACTTAAAAATATTCTACACCAACAAGATTGATAACTTAGATGAAATGGACAAATTTCTAGAACATACAATCAGCTTATATTGACAAAAGAAGATATTGATGAACTCAACAGACCAACCACAAGTAACAAGACTGAATTAGTCATCAAATATCTCCCAAATAAGAAGAGACCAGGACTACATGGTTTCACAGGTGAATTCTACCAATCATTCCAGAAAGAACACATACCAATCTAGCTTAAATGCCTCCAAAAATTAGAAATGGTGGGCACATTGCTTAACTCATCCTCTGATGCCTACATTACCCTAATACCAAAGCCACATAAAGATGCAAAAAGGAAGGAAAACTGCAAACCAATCTCTCTAATGAAGTTGGATGCTAAAATTCTAAGCAAAATAAGTGTTAATTGTATTCAACAACACAGCAAAAGAATTATAAGCCATTTCATTCCTGGTATGCAAGGATGATTAGAAAATCAATCAATGTAATACACCACATGAAAAGACTGAAAGAAAAAAAACACATGATCATTCCAAAAACTCATGTAAAAAAATACAGTCTCCTTTCTTGATTAAAAAAAATAACTTTAAAAGAAAAGATTAAAAGGAAACTTCCTCAACATGATAAAGAGTATATATGAAAAACGTCGATCTATGTTATGTTCAATGGTGAATGCTATAGGCTTTCTCTCTAAGATCTGGAACAAGAGAAGATGCTCACTGTCATTGCTCTTATTTAACACTGTGTTAGAAATAATTGTTTGGACACTTAGGCAAGAAAAACAAATAAAAGCCATCCAAATTGGAAAGGAAGAATTAAAACTTTCACTATTTGCAGATGACATGATCTTGTACATAGAAAGACCTGAGAAATCTACAGCAGGGCTTCTAGAGCTGATAAACAAGTTCAGTAAAGTAGCAGGATAATAGATCAATATGCAAAAAATCAGTAGCATTTCTGTGTAACAATAATGAGCAATCTAAGGAAGAAATGAAGAAAAAAGTTCTATTTAAAATAGCAACTAAAAGAATCAAATACCTAAGAATAAATGTAACTAAAAATGTAAAGAAGTGTACACAGAAAACTATACAACATTATTAAAGAAAATCAAAGAAGACCTAAACAAATGGGAGAATATTCCATGTTCATGGATTAGAAGACTAAACATCATTAAGATGCCTATCTTACCCAAATTGATTTACAGATTTAGCACAATCCCTATAAAAATTAGAACAGTATTTTTTACCTGCCTTTAGAGCATACTATTAAGTTACAGTGGTCAAAACTGCATGGTACAACTGCTTGGCACAAGGATAGACATACTGACCAATGTTATGGAACTGAGAATTCTGATATAGTTCTTCACATACACAGTCAACTGATATTCAACAAGGCCACCAAGACCACTCAATTGAGACTGAATGGCGTCTTCAACACATGGTGCTTGGAGAACTGGATATCCATAAACAAATGAATGATAGTGAATCACCATCTCATGCCCTATACAAAAATTAACTCAAGATGGATTAAAGACATAAATATAAGAGCCCAAACCATAAAGCTCTAAGAAGATAAAGTAAGGAAGCATATACAAGAACTTATAGTAGGAAATGGTTTCATTAACTTTACACCCAAAACATGAGCAAGGAAAGATAAAATAGATAAATGGGATCTCCTCAAAATTAAAATTTTTTTTATGCTTCAAAGGAGTTTGTCAAAAAAGTTAAAAGGCATTCTTCTCAATGGGAGAAAATGTTTGGCAATCTTTCATCTGATAAGGGCCTAATATCCAGCATATGTAAAGAAATCTTACATCTCAAAAACAAAAAAGACAAAAAGCAAAACAAAACACTTAAAACATGGGCAAGAGATTTGAATAGAGACTTCTCCAGGGAAGCAATATGAATTGCTAAAGAACACATGAAATGATGCTCAACAACACTATCTATTAGGGAAATGCATGTGAAAACTACAATAAGATACAATCTTACACCTCTCTGATTGGCAACTGTTAAAAAACAGCTAACCACAAGTGTTGAAGAGAATGTTGAAGAAAGGGAACAATCATCCACTGCTTGTGGGAATATAGAATAATGCAGCCTTTGTGGAGGACAGTTTGGTGGTTCCACAGGAAGCTAACTACAGAAATGACATATGATCCAGCAGTCCCACTGGGACCCAACCAGTTTTATGCACAACAATGTACATAGCAGCATTATTCACTATTTCCAAAATTTGGAAACAACCCCAGCATCCATCAACAGATGAATGGATAAGCAAAATATGTTATATATATATACAATGGAATATTGCTGAGCTGTAAGAAGGAACGTAGTGTTAACACATGGATGAACGTGGATGAATCTTGAAGACTTTATGTTCAGTGAAGTAAGCCAGTCACTGAAGGACAAATAATACATGCCCTCACTGATATGACTTAAGGAAATTGAGCAGACTCATAGAGATAGAGTGTGGAAGATAGGTTATCATGAGAAAGAAAACGAGTAGAAGGTGGTGAGCAATGCTCAATATGGGCAAAATCTATGTTAAGGTGGAAGGTGGTGGTTGGGCACTGGTTGGGGATGATAGTGGTTCAGTGAAATGATATGGTTCAATGGTGCTGGATTGTGAGGGAAAGTAAGGGGATAGGGCTGTGTTGGACATTCCATGGAACTGGGCGTGGGAGGTCTGGAGGAAGGAGCAGGTGAACTTTGGGGATTTTTAGGTCTGTGCTTAAAATTACAATGGTGGGAATATTCTTTTGGAAAATATGGCAGGAGAGAGTTACCTGTGAACAGCTTTGGGTGTGTTGGAATATGTGAGATAGGGCACACCTGGGGCATCTTCTCTAGAATATGAAAATGTTCATCCTTTTAAAATAGGGTGGGGAAGGGGGAGGGAGGTTGGGTATGTGGGAGTCTTTAGTATTCCATGTGTGACTCTGCTGTGACCTAAAACTTCTTTGAAAATTAAATGAAACTTTGGGAGACACTGAGGAATGAGAGGGGGAAGGTGTCATGGTACACTGGACATCCGATAATGCAGTGATAAAAGGAAAAAAGAATAATTTAAAAAAAAAAAAGATTTTTTC
>JAQZBX010079045.1:0-14035 GCA_029593785.1 Cabassous unicinctus | reverse complement strand
GCAGGAGTAGATTCCATCTTATTTTCTTTTCTCATCTCTAAAAAGCAACTCCTCATCCATTAAAGTTTTATCAAGAGATTGCAGCATTTCAGTCACATCTTCAGGCTCCATTTCTAACTGTAGTTCTCTTGCTATTTCCATCATATCTGCAGTAACTTCCTCCACTGAAGTCTTGAACCCCTTAAAGTCATTCATGAGGGTTGGGATCAACTTCTTCCAAACTCCTGTTAATTTTGATATGTTGACCTCCTCCCATAAATCACAACTGTTCTTAATGACATCTAGAATGATGATTCTACCTCCAGAAGGTTTTCAATTTACTTTACCCAGATCCAGCAGAGGAATAGCTATCTAGGGCAGTTATAGCCTTACAATTGTGTTTCTTAAATAATGAGATTTGAAAGTTGAAATGACTCCTTGATCCATGGGCTGCAGAATGGATGTTGAGTTAGTATGCATGAAAAAAACATTAAACTTATAGTCCATCTCCATCAGAGCTCTTGTATTGTCAACAAGCAGTAATATTTTGAAAGGGATCTTTTTCTGAGTCATAGGTCTCAACAGTGGGCTTCAAATATTTAGTAAACCATGTTTAAACAGATGTGTTGTCATAAGGCTTTGCTGTGTCATTTATAGAGGACAGGCAGAGTAGATTGAGCATAATTCTTAAGAAACCTAGTATTTTCAGAATGGTAAATGAGCACTGGCTTCAACTTAAAGTCACTAGCTGCATTAGCCCCTAACAAGGCAGTCAAACCTGTTCTTCAAAGCTTTGAAGCCAGGCATTAACTTCTCCTCTCCAGCTAAAATCCTAGATGGCATCTTCTTCCACTAGAAGGTTCTTTCATCAACTTTGAAAATCTGTTGTTTATGGTAGCTGGCTAACTTGCTGCAGCTTCTACAGCAGCACTTGCTGCTTCACCTTGCAGTTTTATGCTATGGGGATGGCTTACTTTCTTAAACCTCGTGAACAAACCTCTGCTAGCTTCAAACATTTCTTCTGCAGCTTCCTCACCTCTCTCTACCTCCGCAGAATGAAGGGAGGTAGGGCTTTGCTCTACATTAGGCTTTGGGTTAAGGATTTGTTGTGGCTGGTTTGATCTTCTATCCAGACCACGAAAAATTTCTCCATATCAGCAATAAGGCTGTTTTGCTTTCTTATCATTTGTTTGTTCACTGGAGTATCACTTTTAATTTCCTTCAAGAGCTTTTCCTTGGCTCACAGTTTGGTGCGTGAGGCATAGCTTTCGGCCTATCTCAGTTTTGGACATGCCTGCCCCACTAAGCAAAATCATTTCTAGCTTTTAATTTATAGTGAGAGATGTGCAACTCTTCCTTTCAGTTGAACACTGAGAGGCCATTGTACGGTTATTAACTGGCCTAATTTCAATATTACTATATCTCAGAGAATGAGGAGGCCCTAGCAGAGGGAAAGAGATTTGAGGGAATGGCTGATCAGTGGAGCAGTCTGAACATACACATCATTTATCAACTAAGTTCACCATTATATGGGCACGGTTCATGGCACCCAAAAACAAACTACACTAATAATATCAAAGATCACTGATCACAGGGAGTGGATGTGGCTCAAGCGACTGAGTGCCTGCCTCCCACAAGGGAGGGCCCAGGTTCAGTTCCTGGTGCCTCCTAAAAACAAAAAACAAACAACAAGCAAACAAACGAAGAAGCCAATGCAGGAAAGGGCCAGCTTCCCACATAAAAAAGAAAAAGAAGGAAAAAAAAAAGATCACAGATCACCATAAAGGATATAATAATAATGAAAAAATTTAAAATATTCCAAGAATTACCAAAATGTGACACAGACATAGGAAGTGAGCACATGCTTTTGGAAAAATGGTGCCAAAAGACTTGCTCGAAGCAAGGTGGCCAGAAACTTTCAATGCGTAGAAAATGCAATATCTGTGAAGCGCAATAAAGCAAAGTGTCATAAAATGAGGAATGACTGTATAACAAAAGTCCATCCCCCTACAAATCTCACTCTCCTGCTGCCCATTTAAAGTCAAACCCTCATCCAACCCTTAATTCATGGCAACCACTGATCTGTTCTTTTCCCCTTTACCAAAATTGCATATAAATTGAGTTATACACTATGGAATCTTTTGGGTCCTATTTGTAAAACTTGAGGCCATATTTGTAAAATTGGACAATTATACTTGCCTTCAAATACTCTGACATTTACAGTTTTTTGGTGCCCCGTAGAGAAAGGACTTACATCAGCCTTCGAAACTGACAGATTCCCTTATTATTATAAACTCTGTGGACTAAAGCAAGACTCTGAGCTCCCTGCTCTTAAGTTTCTTCATTCATACAGTGGAATGAAGGTCAACAGGGAGAAGGAAGCAAAAGCAATAATTATCGAACACATTAATCTCTGCAGTGCTATAAAATATAAGTTAATATAGAAAAAAATGACAAAGATTGCATTTCATTTTATCTTTGATTACACAAAAAGCAATTTCATTTTTTTTGCTTCCCTATCATATGCTGAAGTCTAAGCAAATGATACCTGTGAAAATCCTTCCTGGATTGTAAACAGAAACAAAACTTACAAGAAAAAAACTTCCACTTCTCTTCCTATAAAAAGGCATTCCTTTTTTCTCCATTTAAGGATGTCAAATATGTTCTTTTCTACTAAATTCGGTTGTTACTCAAATTGGCAGCTGCTGCCTGCAGTTCGTCTCAGTTATTCCTGGAACAATTCCCCTCTCACCATCCACAATACTTCTACTTCTCTCAGTGCTTCTCCTGGAGGTCACCATGAGCTCACAAAGGTCACTCTGTTCATAGGAAAAGATACATGGTGGATAGGACAGCATAGATGACCATCACCCTTCTTCAAACTAGCTGCAAACCAATGTTTTCTGAGGTACAAATTGTGTCAGTCAATCTCTAGGAGCATGAAAATGACAACACCAAATATATACTGCAATTTACAGTTTTTTCACAAGTACTATAAAGGCAAACACCCACATCCTGAGTCCCAATTGGCAAGTGAGTTCATTGAAGTCCAGAGCAGTTTAACTGTGCATTTGCCCATGGATTATAAAATACATAAAGGGCTCAGCAGCATCCGCCTGCAAAAGAATATATACTCTCTTGTCTCAAATCCCAAGAGGATGCGATGACCCACAAGCCACTGTAGAAGCTCCCAATAGCTCTCATTTCCATGCCCCATGTTGGGCACCTGAGCATGACTCCCCAACCCCAAAATGTAGGAACCTGAGCTGCATAATTCCCCTAAATCCTGATTTCTGAAAAAAGACCGTCAGCCCACTGAGGTCCACGTGCAGGGACAGGGGAAGGGCTGCCATGCTGCGCTTCTTATGCTAGAATTCACCTGTTCAGTGGAGCAGGAGCAGGACAGGAAAGTCCCTCTTGCTGGTGCAGCACGTGAAGTGAGGTGCCTGGGTCAGCCCAAATTTACCCTTGGTCCTGTGTATCTGCACTGCTGTCTCATGACCAAACTCCATTAATTCTTTTAAAGCCATCAAACCTGGCAACACGTTCTAAAGAGCTAAATAACAAAATATGCCATTTACTAAGCACCCATATTGGGTAAAAGACTTTGCAAAGAGCTTGCTACATATTCACTCATATATCTTATAATAACTCTGAAAAGCAGACGTGATTGCAACCAGTTCACAAGAGAGGAGTCACAGTCTCAATTAAAAAGGTTACCCAATGAGAAGGCTGCAGGTCCAGTTCTCTTCAAAGCCTCAAGTCCTAACACCTACGCTTCTATTGCACATATTTTATAGTTTTGCTGTTATTGTGATTTAGTTTTCAGTGAGATGAGGAGATAAGCTAGAGATGTGCTGGGCACTATGGAGGGTAGATAAGGGAAACAGCCCATCCCGTTCACACAAGTTATGCTGCTTCCTTTGGCAAAGCCTTGTTTTTTTTTAAGGTTTATTTATTTACTTTATTTTTCTTTATTTATCCCCCCCTCCCCCAGATGGTTCTCTCATCTGTCTGCTCGTTTGCTCGCCTCCTTCAGGAGGCATGGGGAATTGAAGCCAGGACCTCCCACATGAGATGTGAGTGCCCAACGGCCTGAACCACATTCACTGCCCGCAGGCTGCGGCATCTGCTGGCTTGTGGCATCTGCTCATTGCAGCAGGGGCGGCGTCTGCTCATCTTTTTTAGGAGGCACCAGGACCTGAACCCAGAACCTCTCATGTGGTAGGCAGGCACCCAACTGGTTGAGCCACATCTGCTTCCCTGGCAAAGCCTTGTGTTTTGTGTAAGACAGGTTTGCTTCAGGCTCTTAACCCTGACATTTATTTAGGTTATAATGACATAGGTCCTATCACATGTACACACTAGGGCTACAGCACTGAACAAATTTAAAAAAAATCTGAACCATGTGAATCTTAAATTCTTTAGGGGAAGACAAATAAACAAATTAAATATAAGTGCCAAGCAAAAATGCAGCACATGACTTCTAGGAATCTGGCGCTGGAGTAAGTAGGTGGGGATCAACTCTCTTACAAAAACAATGGAGGAAGGGCAAAAACTGTCCAAGAGACCGGCTTTGGTGATCTGCAATGAGGAGAGTGCTGCACATCAATCAGGAGGGTAAGGGACAGAGAGACGAAGAAGCTGAAATGAAAACCATGAGTTGCTAGCCTCTGTGGCCAGGAACAGCACCCATCCCCTAACCTCAAGGCAAACACCCCGGGTAAAACCCATAGCTCACTGCAGCCAACTGAGAGGGAGTGGAAGAGGGAAAATAATGGTTTCTCTTCAGTGAGTTTGGCCAGCAGAGCCAATTTTGAATCTCAGCTCTGGCCAGATCAGAATCACGGGCAACTGGAGGTCGAAAGAGATACCTCCATGGTAAGAGCTGCCTTAGAGTGCCATCTGCTGGCCAGCCGGGAAACTGCAAGAAGAAGAAATGCTTTTTGGAGTCTCTCGTCCCAGACAACTTGGATCTGATGTGCATCCTCATTAGTGGGTCTCTGGCCCTATTTTGATAACCTAAACTAGGTAATTTTTAAAGAATTAGAATAAGTTGAATCAAAAAATCAAAGAAGAACCATGAAACAAAACCACTAGGCAATAGAGACATTGACCATTAGAGTAAATTCGCCAACATAATCATATGCCTAGATATCAGCAAAAAATTGTCATACTAAGAAATAGGAAGAGATGGCCTGGCAAAAGGAACAAACCCAAAATACTGACAAGACTCAGGATTTAAGACAATCAATGATAATCACATGAACTTCCTAAATCAATTCAAGGACTTGAAAGCAAATAAGACTGAATACATAAAGGATATTAAGAAGACACTGGGTGAGCATAAAGAACAATCTGAAAGGCTGCAAAGAAAATTGAACAGAGCTTATGGGATTAAAAAATACAATGAATGAGATCAAAACTACATTAGAAGCACATAACAGCAGATATGAAATGGCAAAACAGATAAGTGAAATCAAGGATAGAACATCTGAACTAGAAAAGACAGGATAAGAGACAGAAAAATGAGTGGAAAAAATAGAACAGGGTCTCTGAGAGTTGAATGACAACATGAAATGCATAAACATATGCATTATAGGTGTCCCAGAAGGAGAAGACAATGGAAAAGGGGCAGAAACAATATTTGAGGAAATAATGACAACTTCCCAACCCTTATGAAAGACATGAATATCAATATACAAGAATAGCAATGCACCACAAACAGAATAAATCCAAATAAACCTATTCTGAGACATCTACTATTCAGAATGACATATACCAGAGATAGAGGATTCTGAGAGCAGCAAGAGAAAAGCAATGCATCACATACAAGGGAAGCTCAATAAAACTAATCTCTGATCTGTCATGAGAAACCATGAAGGAGAAAAAGCAGTAGTATGATGTATTTAAGGTACTGAAAGAGAAAACTGCCAGCCAAGAATTCTTTATCAGGCAAAATCATCCTTCAGAAACCGTCTTTCACAGACAAACAAAAACTGAGAGAGTATGTTATAAAAAGACAAGATTTACAAGACATACTAGAGGGGGTGCTAAAGCCTGAAAGAAAAAGACAAGGGCGAGAGACTGTAGAAATGAAGATTATTAGTAGGGGCAACTAAAAGGGTAAAAAGACAGACAATAGTAAGATATGACAATGGAAAGCCGAAGGTTAAAAAGGAAGGGTTAAGTAATGCTTTTACAGAAATAATATTTAATGTTAATGTATTGAATTTCCCAATAAAAAAATATAGACTAACAGAATGGATTAAAAAAATATGAGCTATCTATATGCTGTCTACAAGAGACTCACCTCAGATGTAAGGACACAATCAGGTTGAAAGTTAAAGGTTGCAAAAAGATATTCTATATAATAGTAACCAAAAAAGATCTGGAGTAGCAATACTAATATCAAGAAAAATAGATTTTAAATGCAAAGCCATTATAAGAGATGAAGAAAGTAATTACATATTAATAGAAGGGGCAATTCTCCAGGAAGAAATAACTATAATAAATATTTATGCACCAAACCTGGGTACCCCAAGATACATGAGGCAAAACTGAAGGGAGAAATAGATGTCTCTACAATAACAGTTGGAGATTCAATACTCTACTCTCAGCATTGGATAGGACATCTTGACAGGTGATAAGTAAGGAAACAGAGAGCTTGAATCATATGATAAATGAAATAGACCTAACACATTTATAGAGCATTAAACCCCAAAACAGCAGAATATACATTCTTTTCAAGTGCTCATGGATCCTTCTCCCAGATAGACCATATATGCTGGGCCACAAGACTGGTATCAATAAATTTTGAAAGACTGAAATTATACAAAGAAGTTTCTCTTATCATAATGGAATGAAGCTGGAAATCAGTCATGGATGGAAAAAGGGGAAATTCACAAATATACAGAGATTAAACAACACATTCTTAAACAATCAGTGTGTCAAAGAAGAGATTGCAAGAAAAATCAGTAAATAGCTTGAGACAAATGAAAATAAGAACAAAACATATCAAAATCTATGAGATAGAGTGAAGGCAGTGCCAAGATGGAAATTTATAGCCCTCAATACTTACATTAAAAAAAGAAAGAGCTAAACTTCAAGACCTAACTGCACACATGGAGGAACTAGAAAAAGAACAGCAAACTAATCCTAAACCAAGCCGAAGGAAAGAAATAATAAAGATCTGAGAAGAGATAAATGAAATTGAGAACAAGAAAACAAGAAATTAACAAAACCAAAAGTTGGTTCTTCAAAAAGATCAACAAAATCAGCAAATCCTTAGCTAGACTGAGAAAGAAAAGAGAGAGAAGATGTAAAAAAAATAAAATAAAATCAGAAATAAGAGGAGGTGCATTACCACTGACCCGCAGAAATAGAGATCATAAGAGGATACTATTAACAATAAATGCCAAGAAAACTAGACAATATAGAGGAAATGGACAAATTCCTAGAAACACACAAACCACCTACACTGACTGTAGAAGAAAGAGAAGACCTCAACAAACCAATCACAAGTGAAGAAATTGAAAGTCATCAAAAACCTCCCAAAGATGAAAAGCCCAGGACCAGATGGCTTCACAGGTGAATTTTACCAAATCATTCAAAGATGATCTAATACCAATCTTGCTCAAGCTCTTCCAAAAAATTGAACAGGGGAAATGGATGTGGCTTAAGTGACTGGGCTCCCATCTACCATATGGGAGGTCCAGGGTTTGATTCCCAGGGCCTCCTGGTGAAAAGGCAAGCTGGTCCATGCGGCGAGCTGGCCTGAGCAGAGAGCTGACCCACGTGTAGTGCTGGCCCACGCAGGAATGCTGGCCCGAGCAGAGAGCTGGCACAGCAAGATGATGCAACAAAAAGAGACACAGACGAGAGACAATAAGAGATGCAGCAGACCAGGGAGCTGAGGTAGCGCAGGGATTGAGTGCATCTCTCTCACTTCGGAAGGTCCCTGGATAAGTTCCCGGTGCCACCTAAAGAGAAGACAAGCAGACACAGAAGAACACACAGAGAGCAGCAGTGAGCACGAAACAACGAGGGGGATGGGAGAAATAAATAAATAAATCTTTAAAAAAAATAATTGAACAGGAAAGAATGCTACCAAACTCATTCTATGAAGCCAACATCACTTTAATACCAAAACCAGATAAAGATACTACAAAAAAAAAAAAAATTACAAACCAATTTCTCTAATGAACATAGATGCAAAAATCTTCAACAAAGTACTTGCAAACAGAATCTAAAAGCACATTAAAAGAATTATACCGCAGGAAGCGGATGTGGCTCAAGTGATTGGGCTCCCATCTACCATATGGAAAGTCCAGGGTTTGATTCCTGGGGCCTCCTGGTGAAAAGCAAGCTGGCCCACACAGCGAGCTGGCCCAAGCAGAGAGCTGGCCCACGTGGAGTGCTGGCCCATGCAGAGTGCTGGCCTACACGGAGTGGTGGCCCGAGTGGAGAGCTGGCACAGCGAAGTCACACAACAAAAAGAGACACAGAAGAGAGACAATAAGAGATGCAGCAGATCAGGGAGCTGAGGTGGTGAAAGAGATTGAGCACCTCTCTCCACTCTGGAAGGTCCCAGGATCAGTTCCCGGTGCCGCCTAGAGAAGACAAGCAGACACAGAACACACAGAGAGCAGACAGCGAGTGTAAAACAACGAGGGGTGGGAGGATAAATAAATAAATAAAAAAATATTAATTTATTGAAGTATATCACTCATACATGAACATACATAAACAATAAGTATATAGCAATAGTTGTGAACTTATGAAACAAACATACATAACATCATACAGGACTCTCATACCTCACCCTACCATCAATACCTTGTATTGTTGTTAAAATTTTTTAACTAATGATTAAAGAGCATACTCAAACAAAAACAAACAAACTAAAAACAATTATACACCATGATCAAGTGGGTTTTATCCCAGGTATGCAAGGGTAGTTCAACACAAGAAAATCAATTAGTTTAATAAACCACATTAACAAATTGAAGAAAAATCACATGATCCTTTCGACTGATGCAGAAGAGGCGTTTGACAAGATACATCATCCTTGCTTGATATAAACACTCCAAAAAATGAATAGAAAGAAGCTTTCTCAACATGGTAAAGAGCATATATGAAAAACTCAGAGAGCATTGTACTCAACGGTGAAAGCCTGAAAGTTTTCCCAATGAGATTGGGAATAGCCCCTTTCAATGGCTCTCAGTTTCATCACAGAGATGTGCTGTCATCAGCTCAGTCCATTTCAGAACGTTTTCATTACTCCAAAAGGAAAAATCCCATACCCCTTATACACCCCCATTATTGACCCTTAGCACTGATATAGTACCTTCTTTGTCATTGCTGTAAAAATATTACAATATTACTATTAACTACAGTCTATATATAACATTAGTTGTATTTTCCCATGTATCTCCATATTCTTAACACCTTGTAATAGAGGAACATTCTTGTGTTTGTACTATTAACTACAATCATCCACCACTGAAATCACTATGCTACATAGTCCCTGGGTTATCCTAAACATTGTACATACATTCAGCATCAGCTTCCCCCTCAACCCACGTATCTCCTAGTAACCCAAACTCTAGCATTTAACTTCATGAGTTTACCCATTGTATTTAGTTCACATTAGTGAGACCATACAATATTTGTTCTTTTGTGTCTGGCTTATTTCACTCAATATAATGTCGTCAAGGTTGTCCATGTTGTCATAGACTTCATTTCTTCTTAGAGCAGCATAGTATTCCGTCTGGTGGGCAGCATCTCTAACTGATATCTTAATATTCTTCCTGCATCCCCAGTGGCCAGACGATCCTCAGACTGTAAATTCTAAATGGCAGTGCCAGTTACTATGCAAGAGGCAAAAGCCCATTGTGGGTGTACACCAAGAGGCCAGACTCCAATAAATGAAGAATTGCCCATCATGTATTCTAAACATTCTTGCAATATTTAGAGAAAAATAATAATGTGTCAGTCTTTGACTCAAAAGAAACTTCATTTCTAGTCTAAATCCATATTACACTGGTGTTTTGCTCATTGGGAAAGTGTATTAGTCAGCCAAAGGGGTGCTGATGCAAAATACCAGAAATCTGTTGGGGGTATTGATTTGGGGTAGAAGTCCAGTTACCAGGCCATAAAGCGTAAGTTACTTCCCTCACCAAAGTCTATTGCCACGTGTTGGGGCAAGATGGCTGCCAATGTCTGCCAAGAGCTCAGGCTTCTTGGGCTCCCCTCTTCCTGGGGCTCTGTTTCTCTCCAGGCTCAGCTGCTGTGCTCGTTCCACAAGGCCAGCTATAGACTATCAGGCAAATGGCTCTGTCTCTCTCTCTCTCCCAGGGCTTCTGCCATGTCTAAGAAGCCGTCTCTATTTTTCTGTGTTCTTCTCCCATGTGTTCACTTCCCAGGCTCCAGCTCAAAACTTAGCATCAAAACTCCAATTCATTCCTCTGCTCTGCCATGTAGTTTTATATGTGAGTCCCCACCCACCAAGGAGGTGGGGACTCAATGTCCTACCGCCATGGCCCAATCAAAGCCCTAATCATAATTTAATCAGGCCAAGGTACAGACCAGTTTACAAACATTATCTATTTTTGGAATTCATAAACAATGCCAAACTGCCCCAGAAAGTATTTGAACTATTAAATAATAAATGCCTGATAATTTAAAGAGAAAACATCACCCTTACCCAGCCCAGATAAGTTTTAAATATCATGGTCTACCACATGAAGTGGTGCTAAACTGAAATATAAACTTAAGTTTAATTTTTTAGGAATTAGCAAAGTTCTATTTTTATTATACATGGAGTCAGTATTACTGCTGAAAGGCATTTTTGACTTGCTATTAATACTTTTTTTTTTTTAAGATTTATTTATTCATTTACTTATCCCCCCCTTGCTGCTTGTGTCTGCCGTGTCCATTTGCTGTGTGTTTTTTCTGTGTCTGCTTATCTCCCCCTTGCTGTGAGGTCTTGCTGCATCAGCCCACCGCGCCGCGCAGGCCGGCCGCCCTCACAAGGAGGCCCCAGGAAGCGAACCTGGGGCCTCCCATATGGTAAATGGGAGCTCTATCGATTGAGCCACACCCACTTCCCGCTATTAATTCTTTCACTAAGAAAACTGCACGCAATGGCCATGAGTCTTAAGTTGCATGGTGGAATGGCCTTATTGGCTACAGAGTTTGAACAGTTATTCAGAAAAAGATGAAAATGGGTTCCACCTAAAATTATGAAAGGGGTACTGAAGATTAAGTACCTATAGCCACTTAAAGGCATTTAAAAGGTGTCAGTATCTTAAAAAATTAATATGCTTTAAAACAAAACCTTTTTAAGAACATCAAAGATTTAGGGAATTACCTTCATAAATAACTTCAAATGTCTATGGCTTCAACCGTCTGCCCTACTGCTGAGGTAGGTGGCCAAGAGTCATCAAAACAACAATCACTTGGAAATTCTCCAAGAAAAACCTGGCATAATCAGTTGGTTTCTTAAATCCATGTCTGGTTTTGTTTTGTTTTCTTTATTTTTTTTTTATGGTTGTTTTTTCTTTCTTTCATTTGCACTTTTTCAAAGAGGATGTCCAAGCAACTGTTTGTTTCTTTAAGCTCTTTTGAGCAGCCAGTTTCCTCTTCTCCACCTGTCTTCTGCTCTTGGCTTGTAATGCTGGCTCAGGAACCTCAGGAAGAGAGGCAGAAGCACAGACATTGTGAGTTTTCTGGCTTCCTGAAGCTGTTTTTCTCCCCAGCCACAGAGAGCAAATGGATGCTTATGTTCTTTTAATTGACGATCTTTGAGGACTTTTCACTGCTTTCCTATTTCCTCTGGCAAATAAGGCACTTTGATGTAGTCGAGGTTCAGCACTGTTGGGTAATTTATCAGCTTCTTTTGTTTCAATTTGTTGAGGTTTTTCTTCTACTTCTTTCACTGACACTGGGGAGCCCACGGCGCCCACGTCCCAGTCCTGGCCCCCCGAGGCCTCCAGCTCCTGTGCCGTTCCTGGCCTCTCCTGGGCCTCCCACACTGCTGGCCTGGGTGGGGAAGGCAGCAGGGGTGAGGCCAGGGGCATGGGGCGTCCTCCGCGGCACCATCGGGGCCCCAGTCCCCCCAGAACCAGGGCCTGTGCACTGCTCCAGCAGCTGGCAGCCCAGGTGGTAGAGCAGCAGCTCACGGTAGCAGGGCACAAACACGTCCCCTAATGAAAACTTTTAAAGTTTTATTGGATAAAATCAAAGCAGAATGGAAAGGTGGCTCATATCCTTAGGAAGAAATCTGTGTCACCAAGCTCTCAGCTCTCTCAAAGCAGACCTATAATTTTATAAATTTCCATTTAATCACAAGCCAGGTTTTTAATGACTTTTGTAGAAAAACCACTTCTACTAATCTTAAAGGAAGAATAAGGGAAGCAGATGTGGCTCAAGCAATTGAGCTCCCACCTACCACATGGGAGGTCCCTGGTTCGGTTCTGGTGCCTCCTGGAGAAGACGAGCAAGACAGAGAGCTGGCATGATGGACTGACACAACAAGAAGACACAAAGAGGAAAGACAATGAGAGACACAACAAAGCAGGGAGTTGAGATGGCTCAAGAGATTGAGACCCCAGCATCTCCTAAAGAGAAGACGAGCAGACACAGAGAGCACACAGCAAATGGACACAGAGAGCAGAGAGCAAGCGCAAACAATGAGGAGGAGGGCATAAATAAATAAAATCTTTGGAAAAAAAAAAAAAAGCAAGAACAAATGACCAAAAGAAGCCAATCTTCTCTGAAGAACAAGTGGGGTCTTGCCAAACAACCTCAAGGATTTTAACACTAGAATAATCCAGAGAGTATGCTATCAGCAGAGGTGCAAAGAGAACACTGGAGAGGCCCCAAGGCCTGGAGCAGCCCCATGTGCAGGAAGATGTGACTAATGACAGGGAGGCAATGCAGAGCAGTGGCAGAAATGATGAGCATTTTAACACAGGGACAGCAATTAACTGTTATTTCAGTGGGAAAAACTGATTGCATTCCCATCTAATCCATGAACAAGAATCAATTTTTTGTAAATTTAAGTGCTGAAAAAAACAGAACCACTTCACAATCACTAGTAGTGGTACTATTAAAGAAACAGTAAACAAGTGTTCATGAGGATGTGGAGAAATAGGAACCCTTATACATTGTTGGTGGGAATGCAAAATGGTGCAGCCGCAGTGGAAAAGTGTGGCAGTTCCTCAGAAGGTTAAGTATATAATTATCGTATGACCCAGCAATTCCACTTCTAGGAGTATACCTGACAGAACTGTAAGCAGGTACTCAGACAGATATTTGCACACTGATGTTCACTGCAACATTATTCAGAATTGCCAAACGGTGGAAGCAACACAAGTGTACATCAATGAATGTATGGGTAAACAAAATGTGGTGTATCCAAACGTATCTCAATAAAACTGCTTAGTAAATAAATAGTTATGCAAGAACAGCCAGAAATAGCAGCTATGTACCGCAGGGGAAGAGATTGAGAGGTGAAGAATTTTCTTGTTTGTCTGTTTTATGTTTAATAAAACATAATAATGATTGAAGTGATGAATACACAACTATGTGATTATACCAAATACCACTGATTGTACAGTTTGAATGAATTGTATGTTTTATTAATAAAATTAATCAATAAATTTGTTTAAAAAAACAAAATAAAAAAAAATAACTTTTAAAAATGCAATATATCCATGCAGAGAATTACTTAGTGCAACAAAAGAAAAAATAGATAAATGGGACCTCCTCAAAATTAAACACTTTTGCACCTCACAGGATTTTGTCAGAAGGGTGAAAAGGCAGCCAACTCAATGGGAAAAAATATTTGGAAATCACATATCTGATAAGGGTTTAATATCCAGGATATATAAAGAGATGTTACAACTCAACAATAAAAAGACAAACGACCCAATTAAAAAATGGGCGAAAGACTTGAATAGACATTTCTCCAAAGAAGAACTACAAATGGCAAAAAAACACATGAAGAAATGTTCAACATCACTCATGATTAGGGAAATGCAAATCAAAA
>JAQZBX010079044.1:0-14034 GCA_029593785.1 Cabassous unicinctus | reverse complement strand
AAGAAAATAAATCTTTAAAAAAAAAAAAAGTTTGCTTAAAAAGTCAAAGGGAGAGCAGATGTGGCCTAAGTGGTTGAGTGTGCACCTCCTACGTGGGAGGTCCTGGGTTCAGTTCCCCGTGCCTCCTGAAAAAAACAAAAACAAATAACAAGCAAAAAAAAACAACTCAGGGAAGCCGATGTGGCTCAGTGGTTGAGCACCGGCTTCCAGCATATGAGGTCCCAGGTTCAATGCCCGGC
Source organism: Cabassous unicinctus (assembly GCA_029593785.1). Classification (NCBI taxonomy): domain Eukaryota; kingdom Metazoa; phylum Chordata; class Mammalia; order Cingulata; family Chlamyphoridae; genus Cabassous; species Cabassous unicinctus. The sequence goes on along the minus strand of JAQZBX010079044.1, from coordinate 13,795 downwards.
CCCCGGTAGCTGGAAAAAAAAAAAAAAAAGTCAGTGGCCCAGATATCCCTACAGTGCTTGCCAAGGATGCAAAGAAATTAGCACCCTCATACATGGGTGGTGGGGATGTAAAATGGTGCGGCCATTGTAGAAAACTGTTGGATGGTTCTCAGAAGTTTAAACATAGAATTACCATATGACCCTGCAATTCCATGCCCAGGTATGTACCCAAAAGAACTGAAAATAAGGACTTGAGTAGACACTTGTACACCAATGTTCATAGAGGCATTATTCACAACAGCCAGAAGGTGGAAGCAACCCGAGTGCCCATCGACAGATGAATAGATAAACAAAATGTGGTATGTACATACAATGGAATATTATTTAATCATAAAAAGTAATGAAGTCTGATGCATGCTACAACATAAATGGACCTTGGAAGCATTATGTTGAGTGAAATAAGCCAGACATGAAAGAACAAATAATGTATGATCTCACTTACATGCAATAATTAGAATATGAAAATTCACAGAGTCAGAAATTAGAAGACAGGTTAGCAGGAGTTGGGGTGGAAGAATAGGGAAATATTGCTTAAAGGGTACAGAGTTTCTATTTGGGGTGATGAAAAAGTCACCATCTAATGGATGGTGGTGATGGTAGCACAACATTGTGAATGTACCTAATACCACAGAAGTACACAATTAAAATGAGAAATTTTGTGTTATATATACATGTTACCACAATTTTAAAAATTACCAAAACAGTGAAGAAGAAAAAAAAGGTCAATGGCAAGATATCCCTAGAATGATTTCTATAGTGTTGGGTTCCCTTCAGCAGCGCTGGTAATCTGGGTTCTCTGAGCCCCAATCTCTAACCCAGGCCCAGCTGATTCACTATTCATGCTCTGTTTGAGGGAAGCTGCAAGGAGGAAGAAATGAGTAAAAAAGACTCCAGCCCTCTCTGAGCTTGCCTGGATCCCAGCCAGAACTGTAGCAATTAAAATTCCCTCCCTGAGAAGTCACAGTTCCAACACAATCTGTGTGAACAGCTGGCAACCCTTAGGGCTAATCCTTGAGATGCTGCCCCCGCCCTTTTCCTGCCCAGCACCCTTCACCCCAGGCCCTGCAGCTCCTAGGGGTTCACATACTCCAGTGTGTTCTCTGGGGATTTCTTGGAAAATATAGCCAAAACCCAGACCCACTCCCACGGGCAGATTTTAAGGTCCCTGCTCCCCCAAGCCATCCAACCCAAAAGTCATCCCAATCTACCTCTAAGTTACCTGAAAATAATTTACTTATTCACTAAAAAAAAAACATGTTTTGAGCACATACAATGTGTTAGGCACTGTGCTGTGCAGTAATCACAACTGTAATTAAATATTGATGTGTGTGATACTGGTTTAATATGTCCTCCTCTCTAAAGTGTCAGCGCCAGGAAGGAGGGGCCATTTCTACTTATTCACCACTGAATCCTCAATACCAGTGCCTGGGACAGAGCCGCTCAATAAACATCCAGGGGGGACGTGGATGTGGCTCAAGTGGTTGGGCTCCCGTCTACCATATGGGAGGCCCTGGGTTCGGTTCCCGCGGCCTCCTGGTGAAGGCAAGCTGGCCCGTGCCCACGGAGAGCTGACGGCCGGCGCCCACGGAGAGCTAGCACAGCAAAATGACTCCACAAAGGAAGACAAGCAGACATAGAGGAAAACGCACAGCGAATGGACACAGAAAGCAGACAGTGAGCACAAGTGTCAAGCGGGGGGAATAAACAAATAAAATAAAATAAAAAAATAAAAAAAAACATCCAGGGGAGGAATGGAAATAGAGAAGGGGGTGTTATTGTGCAAACAATTAGAATATTTTATAATACAATGTAGAATAGGATTAAATGCCTTGAAGATATTCCTTTAAGTTAAAAATGCTGTAGTTTTCCTAAGATTCTGGTTATAACAATGAGAAACCCTCGAAAGGGTCCTACGTTAAAGCTTTAACATTTTATGCCAGGATTCTCTACCAACTTGCTTTCTTGTCAATTAAAGTCAACAAAGGATTACCAAATGAATAGATTTTCTTTTTGACTCTGCTTGCAAAACTAAGTTAAATATACACCCTGCCTCCAAAGAGCGCAATAAACATGAGCATCCATTTGGGGCACTCATTATAACAGAAGCATTTTGCTAAGCACTTTACAAACCATATCTCATTTAATCCCCTATAGCATCCCTATGAAGCAAGCTGTTAACCTAATTTTACAGATGATTGTAAAACTGAGAAACAAGAGGTTGGTTAAATTCCTCAAAGACACAGAAGTAGCACATAGTTTAAAATCTAGAATGCCTTGCAATTGAAACTCTCCAGTAGACAGAAAAATTCTCACTTTATGTCAATTATTTCTTGGGGGTCTACTTGTGCCAGGCACTGCTTTAGATGCTGAGGATACAGCAGTGTACAAAACAGACAGAAGCTTCCCCTTAGGACCTTATATTCTACTGAGGTATGGAGGAGGCTAGAAGACAAAAAATACAATAAGTAAGTAGACTATATAGTATGTAAAGTAGAGATAAATACTATGGAAGAAATTAAGCAGAGGGGTGTAAGGAGTTTGGGGGCTGACATTTTTAATGGAGAAGGTGGTATCTGAGCAAAGCACTGAGGGGGTGAGGGTGCAAGTCATGCGACCACGAAGGGCAACAGCCTTCAAGTAGAAGCAGTGGCCCTGGCACTTCAGGCCAGTGTGGCTGAAACACAGCAAGCAAGGGGCCAGGGGGAGAGAGGAGATGCTCAGGGAGGTCGTTGGAAGTCAGATCTCATAGGCTCTTGTAAAGGTATGGCTTTGGCTCGGCATAAAATAAGAAGCCTCTGGAAGGGTTTTGCAAAGCTGAAGAGTTATGTGAGTATCTTACACACGTTATGCATATTGCATTCTTCAGTAAACATAGTTGTTTTCTAAACTTTCGTCGTCATCACGTGTCTCCTGATAGAAGGCACTGAGAAAGACACAGCATCACGTTATGGTACTCCTGCCATAAATACATAAGCTAAATCATCGTGAGCAGACATCAGACAAACCCAGGCTGAGGAACCCTCTACAAAACAGCTGGCTTATACGCTTCAAAAATGTCAGTGTCATGAAACACAAAGTAGGTTGAGGAACAGCTGCCGATGAGAGATGGCAAAAGAGACATGACCACAGAATGAAATTCCTGTTCCTGATTAGATCCTTGATCGGGAAAAAAATTGCTCTAAAGCACATTATTGAGGCAATTGGTAATATTTGAATATGGACCCTATACTTGTATCAATGTTAAGTTTCCTAAATCTGATCATTATACTGTCATTACGTAAGAGAATGTCCTTATTCTTAGGAGATATATGCTGAAATATTTAGGAGTAAAGTGTCAATATGTCTGCAATTTACTCTCAAATGGTTCAGCAGAAATAATCATTATTATACATTTATACATATACACAGATACATGTAGAGAGAAAGATAAAGCAAGTCCGGTAAGTACAAGAATTCTTTGTACTATTCTTGCAACTTCCCTGGAAGTTTGGACTTATTTCAAAAAGACAACTTTTTAAAAATTAAAACAAATGAATAAACAGCTTAACCAGGCCAGTCCCACAGGCACTGGGCACACCAAGAGGAGGGAGAACTTCAGGAAAACCAAAGCCCATCCAGCCTGTACCCAAGGACTCACTGGCCCAGCCTCACTCTGCAAATGACCCGCCATCGTCACGTGCAGAGATTGTGCCGAAGCCCCGGGGACGGGGTGATGGAGCATCATCCTCCCATCACACGGGCTCATAACCTCAGGGTCCCCCTCAACGCTTCTGTCACTCTCATCCCCAAAACCAGACACCAAATCTCATCAATCCTACCATGGCTTTCTGAGCTGCTTTTGAGGTCATTTAGACCAGGTCCCAACCTTGCTCTCTAGGTGTGCCCATGAGCCCCAGGCTCCGGTTCTTCCTCCCGCTCCATCTTCCTCATCAGCTCTGCCCTGTTCTGCCTGTATTCGCCATAATATTGCCTGCAGTGTGTCTTCCTGAAAGGCACAGGAATGGGAAGCGGGTGTGGCTCAATCGATGGAGCTCCTGTTTACCATATGGGAGGCCCCGGGTTCGCTTCCCGGGGCCTCCTTGTGAGGGCAGGCCGGCCCGCACGGCCAGGTGGGCTGATGCAGCAAGACCTCACAACGGGAAGCGGGTGTGGCTCAACCGATAGAGCCCCTGTTTACCATATGGGAGGCCCCGGGTTCGCTTCCCGGGGCCTCTTTGTGAGGGCAGGCCGGCCCGTGCAGCACGGTGGGCTGATGCAGCGGGACCTCACAGCAAGGGGAAGATAAGCAGACACGGAAAAAACACACAGCGAATGGACACAGCAAGCACAAGCAGCAAGGGGCGGGGATAAATAAATAAATAAATAAATCTTTAAAAAAAAAAATGAAAGGCACAGGAATTCTCAGGGGCTCAGTAATTAAATTAAAATAGGTAGAGATGGCATTTTTTATCAATATCAGGCTTCTGACAGGCCTCGAACAAACTCTAGCCTGTGCTTCAGTTCCCTCCCTTTGTACTCCTCTCACTCCATCCCCACCCACAAACCCCCTGAAAAATCTCTGAGCTAAACTGCAGGACCCAAGTCCCAGCACACGCTAGACTCCAGGGTGGGAGAAAGTGGGGGAGCAGCCCTCAGCTGGGATTCTCCCAAGTCAGCATGAGGTGGCTTGACGCCCAGCTACAGCTCTAGGTTTGCTGTGGCGCTTCCCTGCATTGTCTCCTTCTGCCCCTCTTCCAAGCCAACATTTCCCTAACTAAACCCCAGGCTCCTGTGGCCTCTGGGTTGTGGGGGAGCTGAGGAGATGAGAGACCAGGCCATTCTGGTAAAACCTCCTTCTCACCCGCCCCTCTTTGTGCTCAGCTTTCCTACACCAGAGATCAGGCTAAACTATAGAATTACCCAACTTCCTCACAGAAACCCAAGCCCAGGGGCCACTTCTCCTCTCTGCTGGTAATTACAACAGCAATCAAAGTGTGAAATCTCTTTTGTCCTTCTTGCAGGCAGCAAGGAGGCCTTTCTCTCCCTTACACAGAAAAGTAATTAGAACAGGGCAGAATAGAAGCTCCTTGCCGAGGCCCTGGAGAGCTGGTGGCCGGCCAGGTGCTCCTCTCAAGGATGTCCCAGCCCACTGCCAGCCTGTCCTGTCTGACTTAGACTGTCCAGAGCTGCCAGGAGCTGCTTGAGGTGACTGTGCTAGAAGACCGCATAAGAGGTGCAATCAGAGGCTCTGGGTTCTCATCTCCCCGAGGGGCACGGCCCCAAGCTCATGCCGGTCCCCTCCCCATGCCAGGATGGGCCTCCTTACCTTGGCCCTGATGTCCAGTGAAGAAAAGGAAGAGCATAAGGGCGAGAACTTGCTCCAACATCCCCACAGGACAGAGGGGCCAGGCCAGGTCCTCTCTCCCCGAGATGCCCTGTAAGCACACGGGCTTTAGCAAACGCCAGTCGGCAGGAAAGTGAGGCAATGGGCAGCAGAACCAGCTCACTGGCTGTCCAGCCACAATTTCCTCAACTCAAAGCCGTTCTCATCTGCTGTGAGCTGACAAGGCCCCTGAGAAAGCCTCAGTCCCTGGACCTGCTCTGACAGTTCCCACAAGCTGAACTTGTGAAGTTTGCCTCAAGTGGGCGGGTGCTCAGAGTTCACAGTGACTCACAAAACCAGCTTCAAAATCTTGTCCTTTGCTCTGCGCCCCCAGCCCTGCTGCTTCCTTCAAATAAGGAGCCCCCAAAAATTTCTGAATTGTCTCCCTCCTCCTGGCAATATGGAGACTTCCATGGGACCAAACGGCCATTAGCCCAGGCTTTCATTTCAACAGATGGTGCAGAAGTGGAGGAGAGAGGGATTCGAGTGGGGTGGGCTGTGAGCTGAGAAACAGAGCCCTGGAGGGGGAGAATAGACACAGGACGAGATCTAAGGATAGGGGGTAAGGAACCAGAAAAATCTAAGTGCTCTGGGGACTCTATGCAAGTCCATACCAAAGTGTAAATACAATACATGCAAATTAAAATGTTTTCCTAGGACTTTGGTTTTGCTCCATGTTTTCTGTGTGTGCCTCTACTCCCTCCTTTCCTCTTTTTCTACTTTCCCACTGCATTTCTCTCTTCCTTCTCTTGACTTCTCTCACCCAGATAAGATGTGGACCCGTTTTTCGCTGCTCTCCCAGCCACACTTGGCTGTCAGTCCCCAGAAAGACCAGGCCGTTTTCCATCCTCCTCACGCCCGCGTGGAGGGCTAAGGCAGTGGCGTTCAGCCCACTTCTCTCAGAACCCTTTTGCCTTGAGGCCATCCTCTAGGTTCATGCCTTTTTCTTTCTTTTACTTTGCCCTTGGCAACAATATTTCCAGTTCCCTTCAGGCTTGCCCTTCTCTTTTCCCATCCTTTGATCCATTTCCAGTCACCCTGTCTGAAGCTGGGCAGCTTTTTCCAGCTGGTCTAATGGTTATCATCTCTCTCTCCTTCGTCTCCTACTGAAGGGCAGCCATCATCCACACAGGAAGCTCAGAGTCAATTTGGCCATGCCCTTGACCTTGAGAAGTGGTGCTCAAGACAAGATGCAACAAGGAACATGAACTTCCTCACATGACAGAGGACAAGGCCTGGCTGTTGGACAATACTAATGAACAACATGGATTAGGAATCTGCTTCACTGATCTGGACCCTAGAACTGGCTGCGTTCTCCCCCCATCCTTCGGAAACTGAACTGGAAGCAGCCTTACCACTTTGTGGCATCTGTCTTGTGGTCCTTAATGTACTCTACCACATAACAAATGCTACTTGCTCTGCACACTGCCCTGTCTGACTCTGAGCTCTAACAAAAAGTCTGTGCTCTCTTCAGCTTAGTGATTCCAGAGTCTGGCCTAGTGCCAGGTACTTAATAGTTGGTTAATAAATTTTTGAGTGCTGAATGAATGAATGGATTCTCTAGAGAGGGCAGTAAGGCAGTTTCATTCTCCCTAAGATATAGTGATAAGCTAAGCCACGATGGTCCCTGCCCTCATGTAGTCTATACCTTGCTCTGCAGGATCTTTGTAGAGAGATCTTCGGTAAAATACAGCAATTTTAGCATGAAAACCCTAGACCCTACAAAGTCCACATAAATTCAGAGACTCCCACAGCCCTATTTCCCGGGTCTCTATAACAGGGGACAGGGGACTCAGAGAGAAGCATCTAAAGATCTCTTAGACTCCCTTCAGCCAATGACTAGAGTCTGAAGTGTCCAAGATATCCCCTTTGAAGCCTGGGTCACTTCTAGGAGGACATGGGCAAAGGTGTTAAAATAATCCAGAGGGCTGGCTAACGAAAGGGCCTTGAGTCCAGGGAAGCTGGACAGTCATCTAAAAAGGCTCAGGGCAGATCTCAAAGACTTCTAAACACGTTGTATCAGCCCATGGGCAACACTGCACCGTTAAGTAAACTAGACACCAGACCCTGGAATTTGACAAAACTGATGCTAAACTGTAACTCTAAAGGATTATATTGATGAAAGAAGGAAGCTCAGAAGTTGGGAAGGAGGCCTGAGGATTGGCTTTCAGAGACTCCACCCCTGTCCAACCCCTTGTCCTGTTTTCATGTGTCTCCACCCCGTCACTGGCACTGAATTTAAAGATTAAGATAGATCAGCAATTTCTCATCTGTGGTGGGAAACAAGTTTGAGCCCTACCCAAATCACCACCCAGACACTTCAAAGTGCAAACTACCCTAAATGCATTTCTCTGTGAGATCACATCACAGATTACAGAACAGACACGACCCTGGATGTTGCTCAGAAGAGTGACATTCGCACATCAGTGAGGAGCCGGGAACAATTCTCAACCTACTGAGGTGGAGGGTAGACCCAGGTTTTCTCAAGGTAGTGGCCACACCTTTCTACTCCCCAAAGTCCCTTCCCCTCTAAATCTCACCTCTCTGGTTCACAGCTCACAGGACTTAGCAGCAGGAATCAAATATCTGGGTTCTGGGTAATCGGGAACTGCATCTAATGTCACAGGCTGTGGTCAGAAGAGGCCCAAGAAGAACCAAGGTGATTTGTACGACAAATTTAAGTCAGTGACCAGCACTTTTCTCAGTTGTTAGACTGCGGGCTGTATTACAAAGAATGGAAAATACTTGATGGGAGCATGTCCACCAATTCACAGATTTGCAGGTCACCTGGGCCAGATGTGGGAGACTGTTCCCTGTACCTTCATCTGAAAGACCTAGGAACCAAATGTCAGCTGTGTTATTGGGGCTGGATGGAAGCAGGGTATGCTTTATTCTATTCATTCCCTGCAATTTATTCTAGTGACTCAGGGAATTAAGATGTCTGAAAGATAGGTTAACAAAGGAGAGAAAGAGAAGAGAAGGTTGTGAGCCATCACCCATATGAACATAATCTATGGTAAAGTGATAGAGTATAGTTGCATATTGAAGGATAGGACAGGTGGGTAGTGATATTACTGGGTTTGGTGGTGCAGAGTCGACAGGTGGGTAGATTAGGAAGGGCGGGTTAGAATACCCAGGATACTGGGGGAGAGATGGGAGAGGGGCCAAGTGAACATGGGATTTGTGGGTATGAGGTTGAAAGTGCAGGGGTGGGAATGCTTTTATGGCACTATGACAAAGGAGTATCACTGGTTTAGGGTGTTGATTGGGGAGGCATTCAGGATGGGGCGCATCTGGAGTAGGCTTCTGGAGAGTGTGTGAGTGTTCACCCTGTCATAATGTGTTGTGTCAGTGGGTAGAGACCCACACGGTGAGTGGGAAGGAGATGGACCCTCATCTTTGCAAGGACCGATTCACCCAGAAACAGACAGGTGGGCGTCTCTTATAAGCAAGGGTGGATCCTAATAGGGGAGGACAATAAGCGTGTCAAGACCTCTTGTTGCATGTAACTATGAATCTTGTCATCCAATGAGTCAAGACAGGGGGCTGTCATGTGCTCCAGGGGGATGAAGAAGGAGGGACAGAATAAATCAAACAGCGGGTATTTAGTGGACAGGGGAAATGTTTTTCATTACCTTACAGTGATGGACACAGGACATGGTAAATATCATCAAAAATTATTAAATTGTACCATCTAAATTGTAAACTATCCTGTAAACCATTGACAATGTTTAGTAGCTATGTTTCACTATCTGTATAACAGTTAAAGCAATGCTACCATCCACATACAAAAAGGTTTTAATATGGGGTGAAGAAAGGGAGAGGAAGTTGGGTATATGAAAGTCTCTAGTATTCTGTGTGTGACTTTGCTGTGACCTAAAACTTCTTTGAAAATTAAACAAAAATTGGGGGGACACTGGGGAGTGAGAGGGGGAAGGTGCCACGGTACAGACTGGACACCCAATAATGCAGTGATAAAAGGAAAAATGTTTTAAAAAAAATTTTTGTTTGTTTTTTCCCATTTCTTGAATATCCCAATCCTTTAATTTTATTTTATTTTTAGTGTTTTTTTTTAAGTTTCCATGTATTTTATCTCTTACATTTAAACTTATCATTATTATTTCATTTTCCTAATAATTGTATTTGGCTATTATATGGGTTTCATCTTTAAGGAAGGTTAAGATCACAGAAGGCTTACAATGGGGGCAGGAGAGGATCATTGGTGGGGGGTGTCAGGGATGGTGTTTCATGGGAGGAAGTTCACCTGAATATACATAAAAGATATATAAAATTGTTCAAATGATCAAGGGGTGGGGCATGGTCACAGTGGGTGGAGAATCACTCAATAAATGAGAGAATACTGAATTCCCAGCCTGGAGAGCTCTGCCACATTCTCCAAGGGAGCAGCAACAGTCCCCCAAGTGCAGGGGCAGTGTCTGGCAAAGGAGGATGATCCACTAATGGGTTCTTGTTATTGATGACTAGCCTTACGAGTCTTTGCTCTTGTAATTGAAACTTAGCCTATTGTTATGGGGTGCCTAAGGGTTGCCACCTGAGAGCCTCCTTGTTGCTCAAACGTGGCCTCTGTCTAAGCCAAACTCATATGAATGCATTACCTTCCCTCCAGTGTGGGACATGACTCCTGGGGATGAGCCTCCCTGGCAACGAGGGATTACTACCAAGTGCCTTGAATAAAAGGGGCATAAAGTAAAGACAAATTAGTTATATGGCTAAGAGACTTCAAAGAGAGTCGGGAGGTCATCCCAGAGGTAAGCTTCCGCACACCTCAGTAGGATCTCATAGAACACCGAAGTGGATATCACCCCAAACAGAGGGGCTCCTGAGGACCTTGGAGACACCCAGGTCCTATATAAGGGGGGATAGCTCCAGAGATTGATGCCTTATCAGTGGGCTATACTTTGGAATCTGTGCTCCTGAGAGGGACAGAGTTGGACTCAAATAAGTCCTCCCTGCATAGGGTCCATCAGTCCCTTCTATTCAAACCTATATGTGGTGCTGGAGTTTGTAGGTGTACTTCCAGAGACTGGAGCCTTTGGCCTGCCCATGTGCCAGCTGTGCCTGGAATCTCAGTGGAGCTGCAACTCCTACTCTACAGCTCAATGGACTCACCCAATACACCTGGTGAGGAGATGATGATGGACAACGGCCATCCCAGGGAATGGAGAGAGCCTGCAGCTGCAGGCAGGATAATCCCATCCATCTTATCCATAGGATATAAGCCCCCTCTCACTTGGAGGTGGAGTGGACATCATCATCCCAGACTCCTCAGGATTGCGGGAAGAGCTATGAACTAGAGTGGACTTACTGGTATTCTGTTGTAGACATATTGTGATTCAAGCAATGGAAGAAATTACAACATTGAGGTGGAGCCAGTGGCCACTGGACACTTTCGGGGCAAGGAGAGGGGAAAAGCAGTTGTAATACAGGGGCTTTTTCAGGATTTGGGAATTATCCTGAGTGACATTGCCACGACAGATATAGGCCATTTTACATCAGCATATAACATGCAGAACTGTGTGGGAGAGAGTGTGGTCTACAATGTGAACTATGGTCCATGCTTAGTGGCAAGCCCCAGGATGTGTATATCCATTGCAGATGATGTGCCACACTAATGAAGGATGTTTATGTGGGAGGTTGTGGGAGATGTGGGAGGTGAGGAACATGGGAATCCCTGTAATTTTGGTGTAACATTTATGTAATCTAAGCATCTTTTAAAATATTTAAAAAAATAAAATAAAATAAAAAGACATAGGGAAGGGGGAAGCATGACTCACTATGAGCTTCGCTCTCCAGACAGGAGCCAAACCCCCATACTTCTTGCACCCCAAGATGTAGAAGATCCCCTTGTTGAGGACAGTCTCCAAAAAGGGCTCCAGGAGCTGCTCCACTAACTAAATATGGCCCTCTCCACGTCCCTGCAATCCTGGCAGAGACCTGCAACCCCCTCCTCCCCCAAAAGGTAGGAACAGAAACCCAGGAAGACTACATCAACCAGAAAACCTCTCAGCTTTATCAATGCTGCTTCAGGGTCACCCAGTAGGAAGTCTGGACCTTGCAGCCAGGCCATGGCATCAGCGATAGTGATGCAATTGTCTGGGGCATGGCCATGGAGCGGGGATGCTGCCCAGCAGAGCTGCCTAGCTCCACCACCGGCTGCACCCTGCTGTTCAGCCACTTTGCCTTCTCCTTCCATTTGGACCTGGAAGAGGGAGAGATTATGCCAGCCACTTAGTTCAGTTTGATCACATAACTGTAATAAAACAAACCCTTTCAACTGTGAAGTGCTTTACAGAGTGGGACAGTGGGACATGCCCAAGCCTTGGAATCCACCAGACCAGGATTTGCAACCCCAGCTTTGGCACTTACTTAGCTATATGACCTTGGGTGACTGTTTTGAGTCTCAATTTCCTCATCCATAAAGGCCTGGATAACAAAGCCTACCTTGTAGGATTGTTTTGAGGAATGACAATAGTCTATATATAAAGTGCCTGGAAGTAGAAGGTGTTCAATAAAGAAAGCTATTGTTGTTATTTTATTATCACAACAATCCCATGAAGTGAGTGGGCAGAGATTAACAATTCCATTTTATGGACATGGGAATTGAGGATCAGGGATGAAGGGAAGGAAGAGGGTAAAGGAGAAAGAGGAGGGGGAGAGAGAAGAAGGAGAAAATGATGATTTAAATTCTACTAATAAGGAAGCAGGTGTGGCTCAATCTATAGAGCTCCCGATTATCATATGGGAGGCCCTGGGTTCGCTTCCCGGGGCCTCCTTGTGAGGGCAGGCCGGCCCGCGTGGCGCGGTTGGCTGATGCAGCAAGACCTCACAGCAAGGGGGAGATAAGCAGACACAGAAAAAACACACAGCAAATGGACACAGCAGCACAAGCAGCAAGGGGGGTATAAATAAATAAATAAATAAATCTTTAAATTCTAATAATAATTAAAATGCATTGCTTGTCCAAAGTCATCTAGCTTATTAATGGTAGATCTAGAACTTGAACCCAGCCACTTACTCAATTACATGTCTCTCTCTGTCCTGCATCTTCAAAAATGGCTATTGAGCCCTAGCTGTGTTCTCCATACTTCCCGGTTATTGTGAAAGATACTGGGGACATCTAATAATCAATGATAATACTTGTTGAACATTAAGGTGTTCCCAGCAGTGTGCCTTTCATGACTTCTTTCCTTTAGCCCACTTTTTGTAAGTTAGCTGTATTATTGGTCACATTTTACAAATGAAGAAATTGAGGCTTTAGGAGTTTGCACAATGAGTAAGCAGTGGAGCTGGACTCCAGAGCCCATGCCTTTCATTACACATCTGGCCTCCCAAGCACAGTTCCTACCCTCAAGAGATAGACATGCCCATATATGGAAGAATTGCCATAGAGCCACAGACAGTAACGATTGATCACAGAAAGGAGAGTATAGGCCTGAGTCGTGGGACTAAAGCAACACCTTAAAGGACTAACGCACATAGGACCTTCTCCACTGAGAACAGGACAAAAGGAAATGCTAAAACGGCATCAGGAGAAAAATGGAAATTGCAAAACTGGAACAATGTTTTGACTCTAAAAGGAACTCTCCTTTGATAGGCATCTCTAGATCAGACATGTTAAAACATTATCTCAACAGAGCCCAGCTGTCCAAGGTATTAATGCAAGGTACTCCAGGTGCCATTCCCCAACAGAAACTTGGAACTGGCAAAGCCATCTTCCTCAGAACTCAGGAGAACAGAGCAAGCCATGAGAGCCAGAAGCTGAAATCAACAGAGCCAGAAGGAGGCGGCAGAGACTGGCAGATTGCTGCCAGGTGCCCACAGCTGCGGCCCAGGGAGGAAGCATCTGCTGATGATGCCTTGATTTAGACACTTTCATGGCCTCAGAACCCATGTGATAGGCATTATAGATGGCTCCTGGGAAAACAGAAATAGGACGATGAGAGGTACCTGTCTAACCCTGGATGCTGTGTAGAGCCACAGCCAGCATGAAGAAAGAGTGTCCAGACTGGACTGAGAAGGAAAACGTTTTACTCTGGCAGGGGAGCGCCTTAGATGGCTCAGCCATGCTACCATCTGTGAATTCGGACCTTAAGAGTATACCTCCCCTCTTTCCTGTCTCCTCGTGGTGCCTTCCTCCCTGGCTCCCCTCCTCCCTGCTCCAGCACAGTGCGGGAATCCCTGCCTGGCACTCAGCCACTACCCAGCCTGAGCCCGGACACTTGCTTTCCCATACTCGGGAGGAACCAGAGACACCCACCCTTTTGTCACCAGCGCAGAAGGAAGGGGCTCAGGAGAGCCGATGTGGCTCAGTGGTTGAGCACCGGCTTCCCACATATGAGGCCTGGTACCTAAACACAGAGAGAGAGAGAGAGA
>JAQZBX010079043.1:0-14021 GCA_029593785.1 Cabassous unicinctus | reverse complement strand
AAGAAAAACCAAACAACCACACAAGAAAGCAGTTAAACAAAGCTAATAAAGAACAGTGTTCCTTCTTGGGCCCTTGTGGATCCTCCCAGCCTGCTTGTGTTTATCAATCAATTGCCCTGCAAAGTTCTATCGGCAGGTTTTGAGGCAGGTTTTAGCAGTTAAACTAAGTTAAAGAAAAATTCTTTAAAAAAAAAAAAAATCACAGTCTTCTTTTTTTTGTTTTTTGGAGAAATAAGGGACCCAAAAGAAGGCCTCTTCTAGACCACCCCCTTCACCGAGGGAACTCTAATAAGGCTTGTGGAAGCTAATCAAAGACTTCCTACTTCCTGGTCTCCCCAGGGGAGCTGAAGCTGTCATGCTTGTCAGTGCAGAAAGATAAAATTGGGTGACTCTGCCCCTCCAGAGCCAAGCCTGAATATCACTGGGCTGTTATGTAAATCAGGCTTCCTCAGCAGATTCGCCTCTCTCCTCAGCCTGGTGCCGCTTCCATCCAGCTTATTTTTTCCCCAAAGCTGTGAGGGGTCCATGCAACCAAACCCACAGAAAGGAATCCCTTCTCCACCTTCTGTCAGAACCCTCCCACTCTCAGAGAATGCTCCCTCACACCGCATTGCCAGTGGGAGTCAGGGCGTATCCCCGGGCAGCTAGGTAGATCAACCTTCCGCAGCAGATTCGCCACTCCCCTCAGTCTGGGGTGCCGCTTCAAGCCAGCTATTTTGTTCTCCAAACCCGCAAGGGGTTCCAGGCAGCCAAATCCAGAAAGGAAACCCCTCTCAACCCTCTGCCAGAACTCTCCCACTCTCGGAGAATGCTCCCTCTCACCGGGTCGCCGGTGGGATTCGTAGCTCATCCCAGCCTTTTTTCCTGAATGTGGGGCTTAGCCATCTGTGTCAACTACCACAGCCAGGAGAAAAATGCATGAATCTTTTCTGAGCAATCCACCTCACTGCTACCTCCAGATCGATGTCCTCAAGGTTCTTGCTCTGTGCGCCCCCAGCACAGACCACTCAGGCAGGATTCTGTCCCCAATCAGCCGTCCTCTGAGAGTGAGTTAGTGAGTGCCCTCCTAAACCGATGCCACCTTGCCCCTCCTCTCTACAACTTCTTGACCTGTGACTTTTGCATTAGTCGTTGATCATTGTTTTCATTTTTCTTTAGGTACTCTTAGCCAGATTAGTTAATCAAGTGCCTAGCTATTTTTGAGCCTGGCTTTCCTTTGTATAGGCACTGTTTTCTCAAATCAATACTATAGTGTGATGCCCAAATAATTTTTCTCACTTTTAATTGGCTCAACACCTGCCACACTAAAATCAAGCAACAACTGTATCTTATGTTGAACTTTGTTTACCAAACTCTTCATCTTTTCTTATACTCTTGTCCTGTTCTCTTATTTTTTTTTTAATGTACTTTATCTCTGGCCCCCGACGCCATGGCTCCCTTTTCTGTTTGCTCATTGTTTTTGCTTGTTGTCTTTTTTATTTCCCCTTAGGAGGCAACAACCAAACCTGAGACCTTCTGTGTGTTAGGTGGGTGCTCAACTGCTTGAGCCACATGCATTCCCTGCTTGTTTGTGTTTGCTCATTGTTTTTCATTTGCTTGCTTTATGCTTGTAGTTGTTGGGTTTTGTTTTGTTTGTATTTGCTTGTTGTCTGTTTGTTGTTTTAATTCGATGTCTGCTCATTGTTTGTCTTCTTTGGGAGGCACCTGAAACTGAGCCCTGGACCACCCATGTGGGAGGCAGGTACTCAACTTCTTGAACCATAACCACTCCCCCATGTTCTCTTATTTTTAACTTCCCTTAACTTTCCTGCTCTTGGTTTTGCATGCTTTATTCCTTATACTTGCTATCATTACTCTGCCTTGTTATCACATTATATTTTAGATTAAATGTACTCAGAAATAAAAGATGGGATTATGTAAAAAGCCACATTTAGGCCTGAAAATAAATTAGTTTCTACTTACAGACATGTAATTTGAGAGAAAATATCCAGTTTAGTTAGGGTGGTTATTTGAGTTTATTCTAGAAATTTGTTTTGGCATTCTACATTATTACCCTCATAATTACTGTGATTTTTGTTTCTTTAACTTATACCCTGAATTCTAACGTAACTACACTTCATTTAAAATATGTTCTTGATTCTTCCTCAGTGTTTTTCTGTGCTCCAATTGATATAAGGGCTCTCTGCCTAGAGGAGCCCAAACTAAATCTTAGTGTGTATTTCCTTCTTTCTCTCCCATTTCTCAGCAAGTTCTGTTCTTTGCCCCATTTCCCAAATAAATTCTTTTTCCTTGCCAGACCAAGACAAAAAAACTGATACAGGGCTTCTGTTTCTGACTTGAAACTTTACAACTGAAAGGGATTTGGAAAATTTGAACATTGTATGTTAGAGGGAATTATTAGAACAAGAGAAGTTTAAGGAATTTGATTATCTAACCTGGAAGTAAGAAAACTAAATTATATTTTTTATTGGCTGATGGGTGTTTTTATTGACTGATGCGTGTTATATAGATAATCAAATGAAAGGAACAGGCCAAAATTTACTGGTTTTTAAGTTGTAGCCAGGAACAAATAGTTGAGATAATTTGAAAGTACAAGAGATATAAATGTAACTTTTGCCCATTACCCCCAAAGTTTGCAAACTTTTTATTGACAATGGAGAAAAAACAGCACCAGGATTGCTTTGTTAAAGAGGCAGCCTTGTTTTCTCAGACTGCATACCTTGGACCATGCCTAGAAAGGCCACCTAGCATCTGATGGAATCTGCCTGTTTTGACTTTCTAATCAGGTCATTAAACGTGAGGCAACCAAAGTTATGTACTAGTTGATATTTCTATATGCATCTCTCACATTCTGGAATATGGAATAAAATATTCTTTTTCTCTTTATTTCTCTATGGTCAGACCAAAAGATTCTGTGAGCTAGCCATTTAATTAGCAGTGAGGTTTTTGGAGTGTTGTTAAAACCTGAGAGAGGCTCTTAAGAGAGATATATGTTCCTTGAAAATTATTATTTGTATGTGTCAATGGAGGTGGGAGGTTAAACTTGATGACCTCTCACTATTCTGTCAAATCTGTATTTTCCATTCTAGTTCCCAGTCCTTTCATTAAATTTTCTTATCCTAATTAACAATTTCATAATTTAGTATTTGCTGCAAATGTTATTATATTGTACCAGTGATATATAAGCTATTTGTTATATATGAAGTGCATTTGTTAATTCCATGTAATGTGGAGCATGAATGAACATATTGTTATTAAATTGGTTAGATAGTTCTTGCAACATTTATCATTGAGTCAAGAATTGCTTGTTTAGTGATTGAGCACCAATCTCCCACATGAGAGGTTCCAGGTTCAGTTCCCAGTGCCTCCTAAAGAGAAGATGAGCAGACACAGAGAGCACACAGTGAATAGGCCCAGAGAGCAGACAGTGAGCACAAACACAAACAAGAGGTGGGGGATTAAATAAATAAAATAAATCTTAAAAAAAACTTCTTATGGCTGCCATAATAAAGTACTGCAAACTGGCTGGCTTAACACAACAGAAATTTGTTGTCTCAGAGATCTGGAGGCTTGAAGTCTGAAGTCAGGGTGTCAGTGGATGTCATGCATCCTCTGAAACCTGAGGAGGAGAATCTTTCCTGCCCTCTTTTAGCTTCCAGTGGAGCCCAGCAAGCCCTTGGTGCTCCTTGGTGCCTGTGGCATCACACCAATCTTGCCTCAGAGATCAATGGCGTCCTGTATTTTCTCTCTGCGTCCATGTTCAAATTGCCTCTTCTCATGAAGACAGCACTTACGTTGGATTGGGGCCCACCTGAATTGAGTGTGGTCTCATTTTAGCTTAACTAGTTCCCATCTGAAATGACCTTATTTCTAAATTTATCTCATTTCTAAATGAGGCCACTCCTGAGGTAGCAGGGGTTGGAACATCAACATATCTATTTTGGGAGAACATATTTCAACCCTTAGTAAGCATTAGCAAGCATGAATTTTGAACTTCTCTGCCATATCCTGGAACATGAAATTACATCACCAGTAACTTATTATATATTTTACCATTAAAAGTTTAACATGCCAACAACCCTAGCAAATAGATTTATTTCTAAAGTTGCATATTTACTCATAAGACTTATTAAAATATCCATACCTACCTATATACAAAACATATAGTTTATAGTTATTGGACTATTAGTTATTGGACTATTAAATAGTAGTAAATTCTCAGCAGCTCATAGAAACTAATTCACTTTAATGGCCATTGATTTCACAATAAATGGCTTATGACACACTGCAGCATCTTAGTAAAATATAGACTTTAAAATGGATGTTCTTGTAGTGGAAGCAGTGATGTGCTCAGTAATAACACTGTAAATTCCTCGTGACTTGCTAGCATGTTTCTCCCAACATGCTTTGCCTAAATATGTTATGAATGTATTAAATATGCCATTTAAATAAATTGACCAAGACAACCAAAGCAGTGCCAACCACATAGTATTACATCCCATTCAAATATTTTCGGCCAAAAGGAAAAGTTAAATTAACCTTCTGAAACTCAGGAAGCCTGTGCCTATGACAGTTTTTCATTGTTTTATACTGAAAATACCATTGACTAATTTTTTTCACTTAATATGTGTGTTTTAGGCCCTCTAAAGATTTTGAAATCCATATGGTTCCCCTGAGCCATCCAATAGCCACAACTCTGCAATATTTTCTCCAAAACTCTTGGAAATCTGGCAATTAACTTCTCAATTTAGTTTGAAGATTTATTGCTTTGATCATGTGTCTGCTATGGAACTGGGCCCCCAAATCAGAAGAATCCAACTCAGGAGATTCTCCTGCCTCTAGGTCTACTCTGTTTTACTAGCTGCATTTCAAATGGTTATTCTTTGAATTGCTTCACCTGCAGGCTAGCAGGCTTAGTGTCTGCTATCTGGGAGATAGGATATTCATGTAGGAGCCCTGCCTTCAAATGGCATCTCACTCTTACAAAACCCCTTGGATTTGACTGACAACCCATTGTAATTACCTCACATCCCAGGTGATTTATAACTTTAATTCCCAATATTCTTTCCCCCTGTCTCTAGGGCAAAGCTAGTTAATCTGCTCCTCCCAACCCTCTGCACTTCCCACAGTCTTACAGTTCCAAAAACCACCAGCATGCCACAGGAATTTATAAATTCCTCCTCTACAAGTTTATCCAACTAGGTATTGTATTTGCCATTGTGAAGAATTAAATTCATATATAAATTTTGAGTCAAGTGCATGTAAGAGTCATCTATAAAAGTAAGGAATAGGATTTTCTTACTGGATTTTCGAATTAAAATAAGAGAAGTTATCAAGTTCAAGAAATTTAGCTAATTGTTTATATTTTCAATTATTAAATGTACAAAATAAAGTAAAAAAATACCAAAAAAAAAAGAGAAATTTAGCATTTATAGGAAGCTTACAGTCTATATACCAATTTTTTCATGTGTCCCAATAATGTCCTTTTGGGCCTTTTCTCTATTATTAGATCCTATACAGGATCATGTGTTGCCTTTAATTTTCATTGTGTCCTTAGTTGCTCATTCTTTATTTTTTAATTGTTGGAACATATGTAACATAAACTTTCCCATCTCAGCCACTCCCAAGCATACAATTCAGTAGGATTCCTCATATTTACACTTTTGCTGTCTCCTTACCACCTTCCCTTACTAAAACTTTCTCATTTTCCCAGACAGAAACTCATTATGAACTGACTTCCATCGCCCCTGTCTCCCCTGGGGCAAATTTCAGGTCTGAATACGAGATTGCGTATTCTCCAGTATTTCCTTTGTAGTTGTAATGGGGCATAATTTCACATCCTAAAGCTTAAACTTTCTTGTTGGCTTAGAGACAAAGTTTATTTCAATAGTGTGCACAAACTATGTTCCTATACCTCTCTGCCACCTCACCTTCATGTAGTTTTTGTTACAAACTGAATGCTTAGATATTATGTGTCCAGAGCCATTGGTTTATCATTACATTTTATGCATTTGCTTTTTTGATCATGTAGGAAGGAAAAAGTGGAATTACTAACCAAAAACCAACACTACCCACGTTGTCATCTTTACTGCAGATCCTATTTCTTCATGCAGCTTTGATCTACTGTCGAGGGCCCTTTCCTTTCTACCTACAGACTTCTCTTTAGCATTTCATATAGGGCCAATCTAGCGGTGATGAATGCCCTCAGCTTCTGTTTATGTGGAAATGTCTTAACCTTGCCAGCATTTTTTTCTTTTCTCTTTATTTTGAGAGAAGCTTTAGATTACATAAATGTTACATTGAAAATATAGGCGATCGCCATATCCTCCCCCCGCCCCCTCTCATACTGTTCCCCATTAAAAACATTGTTCATTAATGTGGTACATTTGTTACAGTTGATGAACACATATTGAAACATTGCTACTAACCATGGTCCATAGTTTACATTAGGTTTTATGCTTTGCAATGCACAATTATATAGGTTTTGACAAAATGCATAATGGCCTGTATCTGTCAATGCAATGTCATGCAGAACAATTCCAATGTCCCCCAAATGTCCCATATTACACCTATTCTTCCCTTTCCTATCCCTCAGAACCTCTGGTGGCCACTGCCTTTATATCAGTGATACAAGTTCTTCCATTGCTAGAATAATAATGTCTACTTTAGTACATAGTTGCATTCCCCTCTTATATTTGTTCATTCCTCAATTTGGGGGATTTTGGGGTGGTGATGCTCACTCTGCTTCCTTTTTTGAAAGACAGTTGTGCCAGATACAGAATTCTGGTTGATGTTTTTTCTTTCAGTACTTTAAATATGCCATCCCACTAGCTTCTTGCCTCCTTGCTTTCTGATGAGAAATTGGCACATAATTATTTTGAGACTCTTTTGTATGTGGCAAGTTGCTTCTATATCATCCTTTCAGAATTTGAAAGTTTTATTATATATCTCAGTATGGGTCCATTTGGGTTTATACTGTTTGGAGTTCCTTGAACATCTTGGATCTGAATCTTCATGTCTTTTGTTAAATTTGTGAAGTTTTCAGTCATTATGTTTTGAATATTACCTCCTCCTCTTTCTTTGTTTCTTCTCTTTGTGTATATTGGTACACTTAATGGTGTACCATAGGTTCTTCAGGCTCTGTTTATGTTTCTGTATTCTTTCTTCTTTCTGTTCCTCAGACTGGATGATTTCAATTGTATTATCTTCAAGTTCACTGATTCTTCTGTCAGCTCCATCCTGCTGTTGGAACCCTCTGGGGAATTTTAAAATTCTATTACTGTGGTCTTCAGCTCTGTTTGCTCATTTTCATAATTCCCATTTCTCCACTGATATTCTCTTTGTGTTCATCTGTCATTTCTTATTTTTCTTTAGGTCTTTGGCTATGCTGTCCTTTAGTTCTTTGAATTTAAGAACATTTTGTTTGAAGTCTTTTTCCATTATGTACCAGGTGTAGTCCTCCTCATTGATGGTTTCTAATGCTTTAATCTTCTCCTTTGCCTGGGATATCACTTCCTGTTTCTTTGCATTATTTGTAATCTGTTGTTGCAACCTGAACATTTTGATATTTTAAAGTGTTACTGTTAGAATTCAGACTCTGGGACATTTTTTCTTAAGCTTGTTTCCAACTACTTTATGGCAGAGCTTTCCTTGCATTCTAAGGAGAAATAAAAAATAAAAAAAGGGGAAAAAAAACACTTTCCCCAGTCTCTGAAGATTGACTTGTGCATGTGCTCTCCTTCAGAGTTTATCCATACAATGAATTTAGAGACTTGCTCAAGGCCAAAGTGAAGGAGCCACCCTGTTCTTTTCTACATAAGCATCTTTTCTTGTGCATGCACATGTAGTCCTAGGAATTCCCCAATTTCACACTGCCCTTGTACCGCATTATATGCCCTTTGGCCAGCAAGCCCTTGCCCCAGGCAGCCACCTGACTGGTCTCCCACAGCCTTCTCTAGGAGAGCTCTGTGAACCACCTTCTACATCCAGGGCAAATTCTGGCTCTGCACATCTCAGGCCTGAGACCACTGTCTCAGTCTGTCACAAGACAGACTGGGCCAGATACACGTGCTCCCTCTATGTGCATGAGAGTTACTTTACTTCCTGGAGAACCAAGACCAGGGATCCATACTGGAAACACAGGCTGGTTCTGCACTGACCTGGGGAGGGGTGAAGGAGGGGAAATTCTGGGCAATACAAGATCCTCCTGCTTTTAAGTATTCTTCTGGATTTGGTATGCATTCTACTCTTCCAGTCCTATAACTGTTTTCTGGACTTTGAGAAAGATGTTTCTGCCAGTTCTTGCTGATTATATTTGTAGTATTATCAGTCATAGTAGTAATAATAGTAATAGTAATAGTAATTGTTGTATTTCTAACTATTCCTTGGCAGAATTCATTTATATAGGCATTTAGGCCCTTGCCTAGACTTCATATTCTGTTTTCAATATCATTGTTTTTTTTTCTTCAAGTCATGATTCCTGTATACATTTATTTTAGGATTATATGTTTATTTGGAAAAATTTGAAAAGCTCATTTTAGTATGATTGTACATAATACTGCTCACATGATATATATATTTTAATTTACTGAAGTATATCACTAATACATAAACATACATAAACAATAAGTATATGGTAATAGTTTTGAACTTACAAAACAAACATACATAGCATCATACAGGGCTCTCATACCTCACCCCACCACCAAAACCTTGATTGTTCTGAAACATTTTTAACTAATGATGAAAGAGCATCCTCAAAATATTACTACTAACCAAAGTATAAAACATTTGTTATATTTCTCAATCCACCCTATTGCTTTTATTTTTGATATCATTTATACATGAATATACATAAACAATAAGTGTATAGTAAAAGTTGTGAACTTACAAAGCAAACATGAAAAACATCATATATCAACCCACCACACCTTGCACTGCATTGCTGTAAAACATTTTTTACAAATTATGAAAGAATATCGTCAAAATTTTACTGCTAACTGCATCTTTTATTTGGTGTGTTTTCCTCAAACCCACTCTATAATTATTTTTTAAAACATATTTTTATTACAGAAGTTGTGAACTTGTAAAACAATCATGCACATGTGCAGAATTCCCATACAGCACTCCTGTATCAGCACACCACACCATGATGGAACATTTGTTACAAATTATGAGATAATATTGTCAGATTATTACCATTAACCATGGTCCATAGTGTACATTTGGCAAACTTTTGGCATACTACTCCATTATTAACACAGTACATCTTTGGCATATATGCATGAATATTACAGTATTGCTGTTAACCACAGCCCATGGGTCACTCCAGTTGTATTTTTCCCATGCTTCTCCACATTTCTACTACTCTGCAGTAGTGATGTACATCTGCTCTAGCTCACAAAGGACACTCTTGCATCTGTATCATCAACCACAATTCTCATCCACCTCTGACTTTACTGTGTTATTCAGTCCCTAGATTATTCTCTAGCTTTCTTTCAATTGACATTTGCATCCCTTTCCATTCACATTCCCATTTATAAACCAGCTGTTTCTCACTATAATGTGTTACCTTCAACTCTATACATTTCCACACTTTTACAGTAAGGTAAATTAAAACTTCTACACACATTAAGAATCAGTGATCCATCTCAGTCCTCCTTTTATCTCCTTTAAGAATCCACCACCTACCACCAGGTCTTGAAGATGTTTTCCTATATTTTTGTCTAAAAACTTTATGGTTCTTACATTTTTTTTAGGTTTTTGATCCATTTTGAGTTAATTTTTGTATAAGGTGTAAGTTAGGTATCCTCTTACTTTTGGCTCTGGATACCAGTTCTGTCAGCACCATTTGTTGAATGGACTGTTATGCCTGAACTGGGAGACTTTGACAGGCTTGTCAAAAATCACTTGACCGTAGATGTGAGGGTCTGTTTTTGAACCATCAATTTGGTTTCATTGGTCTATGTGTCTGTCTTTATGCCAGTACCATGCTGTTGTTACCACCGTAGCTAGATAATATGATTTAAAGTCTGGGAGTGAGGGTCCTCCAACTTCGCTTTTCCTTTTTAAGATATTCTGGCTATACAGGACCCCTTACACTTTCAAATAAATTTGATAATCATGTTTTCCAATTATTTAAAGAATGCTGATGGCATTTTTTATCAGGATTGCATTGAATCTGTATATCCATTTGTGCAGAATTGATATCTTAATGATATTTAGTCTTCCATTCCATGAGCATGGAATGTTCTTCCACTTATTTAGGTGTTTTAAAAAATTTCTTTTAACAATGCATTCTCGTTTTCTGAATACAAGTGCTTTACATCACTGGTTAAGTTTATTCCTACGTATCTGATTCTTTTAGGTGCTATTGTAAATGGAATTTTTCTTACTGACTTCCTTCTCAGATTGTGCTTTAGTAGTGGCTTTTAAAGTATTTCATCTGATATAAGTATACTACTATGGCTTTTTTGTTGTTGTTACTGCATGTGTGTAATATCTTTTTCCAGCCTTTCACTTTCAATCTGTTGGTATCCTTGCTTGGGTCAAAGGTGAGTCTCTTATAAACAGAAGAGAGGTGGCTTACATTTTTTTATCCATTGTGCCATTCTGTGCCTTTTGATTGGGGAGTTTAATCCATGAACATTCAATGTTATTACTCTAAAGGAAGTTCTTCTTTCACCCATTTTGACTTTTGGGTTTTATATGTCATATTTTATTTTCACCACTCTTATGAGACTTTTAGTTATTTTACTGATATAATCTTCATTTCTAGACTCTCTTCCAAGACTCTCTTTCTTATCTTTTCTTTTTGGACTGTATCACATCCTTTAGTATTTCCTGCAGAGCCAATCTCTTGGTTACAACCTCTGTCAGTTTCTGTTTATCTGTGTTAAACTCACATTCATTTTTGAAAGACAATCTTGACCGATATAAGATTCTTGGCTGGAAGTTTTTCTCTTACAGTACCTTAAATATATCATACCACTGTCTTCTTCCCTCCATGGTTTCTGATGAGAAGTTGGCACTTAATCTTATTGGGTATTCTTTATATGTTGTGCATTGCTTTTCTATTGCTGCTTTCAGAATTCTATCTTTTTCTATGACATTTGACATTTTGATTAGTGTGTGTCTTGGAGTTGGTCTATTTGGATTTATTCGGATCGGAGTACATTGATCTTCTTGCATATGGAAATCTATATCCTTCAATAGAGTTGGGAAATTTTCTACTATCATTTCTTCAAATATTCCTTCAGCCCTTTTTCCCTTCTCTTCTCCTTCTGGGGCAGCCATGACATGTATGTTTGCATGTTCCTTGCTGTCATTTACTTCCCTGAGACCTTGTTCTTTTTTTTTTCATTCTTTTCTTCATCTGTTCTTCTGTATGTTTGCTTTCATAGGCCATTTCTTCATGCTCATAAATCCTTTCTTCTGCCTCCTCAAATCTGCTGTTATGTGATTCCAGTGTATTTTTAATTTCATTTACTGTGCCTTTAATTCCCATAAGATCTGCTATTTTTCTATTTCTATGTATGTTTTCAAATTCTTTTGCTCATCCAATGTCTTCTTAATGTCCTTAATTTCTATAACCACCTCATTATATTTATTAAGGAGATTTTTTTGAACATCTGTGGTTAGTTGTCTCAACTCCTTTATGTCATCTGGAGGCTTATTTTATTCCTTTAACTGGGCCATATATTCTTGTTTCTTGATATGGATTGTATTTTTTTGTTGCTGTCTTGGCATCTGGCTTACTAGATGTATTTATTCTGCATGTAGTTTCTATCTTTAGTTTAAGGCTTTCTTGCCCTTTCTCACTTGCTGGTTGTGTAGTAGGAGCCAAGGATGTAGTTGGTGCTGTAAGCTGTGGAGGCTCAAGATGCCCGCATTGCTCCAGAGACCAATGAAGCTTCTCCCACCTTTCTTTGCCAGGAGTAATGACAGAGCCACAGCAGTGTATAATCACCAATTTACACAGGCTTAGACTTTAGTTGGCCAGACAAACTGATGAAGCTTCAGGCACCTTCCTCTCCTACCTGGGGAGGGGATGGAGCTGTAGGTTTAGGTAGCAATCTATGTTGTGCGGGTCCAAAATGACCACAGGTGTCCCAGTAGACTTCAGAGTATTCAGTCTGTGCCAGCTGAATGTACCTGCAGTTACCTGGAGAGGCTGGTGCAGGGCCTTCCAGCCTCCTCCCTGTTAGAGGTGAGGCTGAAGCCTAGGCTAAGGCTGCAGTTTGATCTGGGTGAAAGAAGCTAGTCCTACTATCACTGTGATTTTCAATCAGCCTGCCTTCCCCTCATGCTGGTGGCAGAGTCAAAATGGTGGCGTTCCAACTTGGACAGGTTCAAACTTTAACTGTTCTTAGGGTTATACTTTAGCCAGCCAATTTTACTAATCAGAAGCTCAAGTTGATGGCCAACCATGTCTTCCTTCCCTGTTTTTGGGAAATGGCACTTCCAACTCCAGCCACAGAATAGTTCCTGAGGTGGCTTGCGCTGCCAGAGTAGGATGATCACACGCCTCCAGGCATGGCCTGTATTTTCCCACAAAGGCTGACACAGGTCCCACCAGCTTCCTCTCTGCCAGAGGTGGGGCTGGGGCTTAGGCTAGAGCTGCAATCCGATCTGGATGGTAAGAAGCCTGTCCCTACCAGCATTGTGATTTTCAGTCAGCCCTGCTTCCTCTCATGCTGGCGGTGGAGGTAAAATGGTGGCTACTAGCCTCTTTCTGGGACAGGTTCAAACTTTAGCTGTTCTTAGGGTTATACTTTAGCCAGCTGAATTTACTAATTTAATAGCTGAAGTTGGTGCCCACCTGTCTCTTCCTCCCCTGTTTTGGGGAAGTGAGCTTCCAATTCCAGCCACGGAATAGCTTCCGCAGTTGCTTGTGCCATCAGTGGAGGATAGGCACTGGCCTCCGTGGCGTGGAGTGCTCTACCCATGAATCTTCTCTGCAGATGAGCAGTCTCTCCTTCCATTCTTTTAAAGATGTTGCAGGATCCTCTTCTGGTGTTCTTGAGCCCTCAAACAGGTGCTTTAATAGGTCTGGGTGACTATTAACTGCCCTGTAGCACGAGCTGACTCTAGGAGCTCCTTACTCTGCTGCCATCTTGCTGGTTGTCTCTTCACATGATATTTTAATCTTCTCTTTTGTGATTAAAATCCTAAGCTCTGGAACCCATTAGTTTTACTCCTGCCTCCAGCATTCCTGAGTTTTCTGTATTTCATCAAATGCAGAGGGTAAATAATAATAGCACTGACCTTATAGGATTGTTTTAAGGGTTAAATAAGTCAATATCTGTGAAGTGCTTAGAACATCAGCATGCCCAGAACAAATGCTCACTAAGAGTGAGCTGTGACATTTACACAGGTGGTACCTGTTTCCTTCACTGTTTATTTGCATCCACTCTTTTTCTCTTAAACAGACTTGTCAAAAGTTTCTTTATATTTGACTTGATTACTTTTAGCTTCTGGCTGTTACATTTTGTAACTCATTTCTTTGGCATTTTGCTTTGTTTTTGCCGTTATTCCATTGTGTAATTGGTTCATTTCTTTCCAATATTTCTTGTTTCTGGATATGTGCATAAAGAATTATAACTTTTTGTTCGCTGAGGAACACCTTAGACATCTTAATTCTATGTAGTTTGTAGTTTCTATTTTGATATCCCCTTTAAGCAGAGAGTTACTTACATTTTTTGTTTTTAATTCTCAAACAGAGAAAGATTTTGTTTGTGTTGGTGGCTCTTCTTGGAATTTTTTTTGTTATATAGTTTTCATTTTGTGAAAAAAAATATAAGATGTTGTCTTTATGATATCTCTTCTGTGCAAATTTTTAAATTTTCTTTGTGGTCTTACTTGTCTAAAGCATTGAATTTTTAAATTCATTGTATTTTGAATTTTAATAATTTTATTCATTTTGTTAATTGTTAGTTACACATTGCTATAGTACATGTAGCATTACTTCCTTTATTCATTCAGCACATATTTAATCAATGTATCCCATGTATCTGTTCTAG
>JAQZBX010079042.1:0-14034 GCA_029593785.1 Cabassous unicinctus | reverse complement strand
ATGTGACAGGTGTGCCTGGAATCTTGGTGCAGTTGCAACTCCTACTCTACAGCTCAATGGACTCACCCAAGACACCTGACAGGGAGATGATGATGGACAATGGCCATCCCAGGGAATGGAGAGAGTCTGCACCTGCAGGCAGGATAATCCCATCCATTTTATCCATGGGATATAAACCCTCTCTCACTTGGAGGTGGAGCGGACATCACCATCCCAGTTTCCTCAGGATTGGGGGAAGAGCTATGGACTAGAGTGGACTTACTGGTATTCTCTTGTAGACATATTGTCTTCAAGCAATGGAAGAAATTACAACATTGATATGGAGCCAGTGGCCACTGGACACTTTGGGGTAAGGGAGAGGGAAAAACAGTTGTAATACAGGACTTGGGAATTATTCTGAGTGACCTTACAAAAATTATCTGTTCTAGATTTTAATATAAATGGATCATACACTCTGTACTTTTCTTTTGCATGTCCAGTGGTTTTCACTAGGTACAGTGCCTCATATGCATCCAAGTGCTTTTGTGTATCAATCATTTAATTGCTATATTCAGTCTCTTTAAATTTAATTTTTTTATGTAGTTGGGTTTATATCCAGAATCTTTATATTTGTTTTCCATTTTCCTTTTTGTTTTTTGTTTCTCTGTAGCTTTTTATTGCTATTACAGACAATTCTAAGGTGATATCCAATGTTCCCTCACCTCGTGACATCCATGACTTTATATAATTTCCTCATCTTGAGTCCAGGATGGGCTTGATTGCTGTCAACCAATTGAAATATGGCAATAGTGAAAATATGCCAGTTGGTGATGACATTGATAATTCAAGGCATATGGGATGTAACTGTGCTTATATTAGCCTCCCTCTTAGCAGAAAGGAGCAGAGGATTCCCCTTATAGGTTTCATGTAGTAGGTTGTCATGTTGGAGAATTCCATGTGGCAAGGAAGTGTGGGTTATCTCAGGGACTGTGGATAGCTTCTAGAACCTGTGGTTTACCTTCAGCTGAAAGTTGACAATCCAGTGTCCTCAATTCTACAGCCACAATGAAAATCATTCTGCCAAAAACCTGAATGACCTTGGAAGTGGGTTCTTTACAGTAGAGCCTCCAGATGATAACAGAAAAAGGTCAACAGCTTGGTATTGTCATGTGCTCTGAGAAGAGGATTTATGTAGCTTGTGCTGTCCCCTGACCCACATTAACAGGGATATTATGAGTGTGTATGTTTTTAAACTGCCTAATTGTTGGTAATTGCTATGCAGTAATAGAAAATAAGTACAACCAACTTTGGGGGGTTTGATTGAATTTTTTTAAAATGGTCCATATTATTTCCTTAAGTGGCCAATTATCCATAGTATTTTCATTCTTATTTTAGTAGTTTCTGTCAGGCTTTCACATGCATTTTGACTCACCAGGAGCTATGTAGCATGAATATTTTGTACCTTCATAATTTCATGGTGTCAGAATGTCCCTGTCCTCTTTTGTATTTGATTCGTCTAGTGGTGGAAGCAGCCATAGGAAATTCACCTGTCTAATGCATGTTGCCTAGAATAAGTTGTTCTCACCCTCCGGGCAGGGCTCATCTGCCCCTCTTTCATGAGGATGTCCAGCCTAATCACAGACTAATCATGGGTGAAGAGCAACTCGGAGCATCCTTTATCAGCTACAATGTTATTCATCATGATATGGGTCATTGCCATTCAAATCAACATGGATAATAGACACATAGGAAGTCTTGACATTTTTTGAACTTTTCCATTCAGAAGCTTATGCGTATAAGGACACAATGTTCTTTATGTTTTCATTTCTCTAATGAGTTTGATGTAAATAAAAATACTGTATAGAATAGGGGAATAAAATATGACCAGGAAAAAATGTGTATAATATAGAATTGACAGGGCATATGTGGGTAGTTTGGGAGGATGTAGTAAGTCAAAGAAAGTTTCTGTAGAATTTGTACCATGAACTGGACCTTGAAAATTTGTGTAAAGAATATGATTTCAGAAAAGAAAAATGACTTAGTTAAATGATTCGTTGTATTTTTTCCCAGACCATGTATGTTTTCAATCCAAAGTGTGTTCTGCTGGATATGCTAAATGTAATTGGTAGAAACTGAGATTTTGAAAAGAGGAAAGGTTTAATTAGCAAAGCCTAGACTCCCAGATACTGCAGGTCACTTTCTTCAAATCAGACACCCTGAGCATGAAAAGTGAGCGATATTTATTGGATTTAAACAAAGGGAGGTGTGGCTAGGGCTGTTGGCACACTGGAATTGGTTAGTCATCATTCTTACTAATGACTCATTATAATGAGTTTATGTACGGATGTCAAATTATAGTAAATCCCAGGACAGCTTAAGTATTGAGGCATTGTACTGATACTTTGTAACCGAGGATTAAGAATTACATAGATGCCTTTATATTATTTAAAAAAAAAAAAAGGAAAATGTTTATATCTAAAATTGCTGAAACTGGCTGGATTTATCCTAGGCCTATTAATATGATCGTCATTCTAAACAGGTCTCATCCCTACATGTGGTTATACAAAACTTAGCCTATCCCTTATGTAAACCCCTCCACCTCTGTTTGATATCCAAATGGGACATCTTTTGATTGACCTCTACTCTGTAATTTCCTATCCCAGAATTTTGATATCTGATGATTATAAACTTATGATAAGAATTCACCCTGGTTTGGTACCCACCCTACCATGTTCAACCCTTAATGTTTATTAATGAAGGAACCTGTGCTCCCCTCCACGTCAATTATTCATTAGCATCCTGATGGTATAAAATATTAGAATTTCTACAGACCTGGAATCTGATTTGAGATTGTACATCTTAGTCTTCCGCGAGCAAAAAAATACTCTTTTCCTTCTTGCCCTAGTTGGGTGGGTCTGTTCTGCCATGCCAAGCAAATGAACCCAGCCAAGGACCACCCTGGTCCTTCTTCAGTTTGGCGCCCAGTGTGGGGCAGAAGTACTTGTGAAAATGACATTGCCTGGTGGACTCCTGGATCCCTTAGGTAAGACATTCATGAACCCTGGCTCTGCAGCAGTTGGAGTGATTTACTCTGAGAACTGCAGGGCAATCTATTGCCTCCAGTGTCCAGGATCCTTAATGGTGGTGGGTTAGGAAGGAAAACAGGGGCTGTTCTGTGTGTTTCGTGTATGTGTGTATTTGTTATTCTGAGAACACCCAGTGGCACATTATTTCCTGCCAAAGCTGTCAGTGGTAATTGTATGCTTGTTTTCTGTATTTTGGTTTTGGAATAGGAAAGGAAACAGCCCCTGGCATAAGGAAGTGTTGCTGAGTTTGATGGCTGAGGTCTTGTTTTCATACTTATTAACTAGAATGGGAAATAGCCAGAATTCGGTAATGAAGGGAAAAAACAACACACTGGGTTGCGTCATTAAACATTGGGAACAATTTGGTTGTGGACCTATGACTAAAACAGAATGATTTGCCTTTATAAGGAAGTCTGGCCTCAATAAACTTTAGAAGGTGAGCAGAAGTGGCCACCACAAGTATCTTTAGAGTCTAATACTATTCTACAGTTAGTCTGATTTTGTAGAAGTTTAAATAAATG
Organism: Cabassous unicinctus; assembly: GCA_029593785.1. NCBI lineage: Eukaryota > Metazoa > Chordata > Mammalia > Cingulata > Chlamyphoridae > Cabassous > Cabassous unicinctus. Next base: position 10,448 of record JAQZBX010079042.1, on the reverse strand, counting down.
GGATGATATACCTTATATCCAATGCTTTATGGCATTAGCCCAAATTCAGAAACTTCAGAGAAAATGTTTTAGACATGGAGTATTGCCAATTAGTCAGGCCCGGGTCCCCAGCACACTAAAATTACAGAAAATGATGATTTGTCACTCTAGCTGGCTAAAAAATTAGTTAATCAACCATCTGTACAAAAGCCTAAGTTAAATTATTGGAAAGATGAGTGGAATTGAATTGAGAAAATGACCCTCCAGGACTGTAAATGGACTGATGAGTTCTTAAATACTATTACTGCCTCAAGTATCTTGAGAATTGAGAATGCCACTTTTCCTACAAACTCTGCCTCCATACAGAGGGATGAAAACAGATCTAAATTGACATTAGATCCCTCAGAAATGTCCTCCCATCCCATATCTGGAGTGGTGTATATTTTAGGCAGGGCACCTCTACTTCAGGGGGTCAAAGCCAGGGCCAAATCCCTCACAGGCATATACCTGCAGGAATTCATAACCAAGGACAACCTGGGGGCTATTTTTATGTACATACTCTACTGGAAATATCAAATCCCTGGTTAGAAAGAGGACCCCAGAAAGATGGAGAATCTTTTTGATTCTATTGTAACTTATAATCCAAATTGGAGAGATACGCAATATTTACTGAATGTTCTTTTAACCTCACAGGAAAAGTGAATTGTACTAGAAAAGTCTCAATATCGTGCTGATTTTCTGCCCAGTGGAAACTCAAACAATCCCACTCATGTCCTTGAAAGTCAGGCAATTCTTGTAAGTGATCCTAATTGGATCCTGAACAAACAGGGAATCGAACAAAACTGAATCATTATAAATCATGTATAATTTTGAGGCTTAGAAATGGGGTCCCTAAAAAAACAATTTAGCAAAACTCAGGAAATTGTTCAAATGAGAGATGGAAATCCATCATTATTCCTCAAGAGACTCTTCAAGGCACATCATTAGTTCACTGACTCAGACCAGAAAGATCTTAAGAGGCAAAAAGTTAATCAATCTTTTATTTGTCAGTGTTCTTAACACTCATCGCAAATTGCGAAAAGTAAAAGGAAGGGTAAGACTGCCAAGTTCAGCCCTGGTAGAGATTGCTTTAAGGCATTCTATAACAGAAACAATCACATACAAAGCTAAATTAAATGATAATCTTTTAGGAACAGCCTGATCAAAGCCCTCCACCAACTGAGGGACTCAAGGAAAAGTAAGACCTCCGGCGCCCCTAGAAAGCCTCTGGGCCGCAAGCAGGGTGCTTACTGCAAGGAGAATGGTCAGTGGAAGAAAGAATGTCCCAGTCTCAAGGAAAAGAGGAATAATTCCTCCTAACTCTACAGCCCAACATGCACCACTTATGGGGTTAAAGTTAGCACTCTAGAGCAATGGGGTGCAGGAGCACTTTCCACTAGTCAGGAAAGGATAAGAAAAGTTGGGTCTCTTTCTAAATGGGTGAAGAATTAGTAAATTTTCTGGTGGATACAGAAACAACTTTTTCAGTTTTGAATCAATAACTTACCCCTGAATTTCGAGTCTGTCCTTTGGATATACTCCTGAACCAAAAGTCTCTCTGTTAAGTGTACTCCTGAAGAGTAATCCAGAATATATAAGTAAAAATTGTCCGTCTGTCTAAAGTGTTATTATAAATTAGTGCTTAACTGCATGTATCCTGCTCAAGTATTCCTAACTTCTTGCTGGTTACTAATCCCAGAGGAGATCTTAACATGTAAAAGCCAGAGATGTTAAATGATGGAGAGCTTGGGACAACCATACCAAACGAATGAGAATTATGACTCAAATTAGTGAGTTTTATGTTTCTGTTGGTGTGTCTTACTCTATTTGTGTTTGTCTGATTGTTCAGTGTATATTTCCATACCTCCAGATGGTAATATCAAATTAACAAATGAAAATTCTTAAAAGAGCTCTATTCAGATTGCTAAATGTTAAATAAGTGCTTATATGGGTAAATGAATACTCTTAAAGCCCAAATTAGAAAAGCCAAAAGGACAAAAAATTCATATAAAATCGGACTAAAGAAACTATTTAAAGAAAAAAACCTAGAAAGGTTGTCCTGAATTCTTCCACAATATTTCTACAGCCTATCATACCCCCAGGGTCTTCACCTAAACTTCACTGAATTCCAGTGGGAAACTGTGGAGGATGGACTGATGTGGAAAGATATGGGAGATGTGAGTTTAGCTTAGAATTCTGTCTAATAGGCTGATAATTAAAAATGATAGGAACAAAGGGGATATTACAAAATAAGCCTTGTGGTGCCTAGTCGTTCTGTAATTCTCAAATCAAATTTTACAGCCCTGAGATGAGAGTAATTAATAACTCAATGGCCAAACTTTCAGTAAGTAAAGAATGTCCTTGAAAGCTATGAAAAGGTTTTTCTAAATGATAATTAAAACAAAACAATTGTAATATAGTCTCCAGAACCTGATAGTCAGTATGCTTTTGAGATTCTTCACAATTTTAAGGATTATAAAAACAAAGCATTTTTAACCTTTGGAAGAAAAGAAAATAGAAATCATTTCTTACATAAACTACCGTTATTTTGATTTTATTCTACTTGGGTATAATCTCTAGGTTTATATGGCTACTAATAAACTTAGGTGGCATTAAGTCTTGTAAATAATTAGGATAATAAAAATTGTAAGTTTTTGGTTAATGAAATTATTATTTTTACAAACATCTTTTAATATACTTATTTTGCTGAAATTGAAATGACTAATTTTTCACAAAACAGAATGAGGGTTATAAGATGAGACTTAAATGGATATGGGAAGAAGTAGAAGTGTAGCTAGATTCCTCTAGGTTCTTGGCTCTGTTACACAAAAGAATTTAAGAACATGCTGGTTTATTTAAGCCAGTAGTTCGTTAAGGAATGGGAGAAGAGAATAGAAATGGAAGAAAATACTAGATTATGGGTCCCCGGGAGTAGCTCCAGGCTGCTCCAGGCAAAAAGAGAGATTTAGCTTGTGTACTTACTTTTTATAAAGTTCAGGGGAGAGGTCCCAGCTGTTTGCTGTTTTGATTGATTACCCCACCCATCAGTTCCCTGGAGGAGGGGGGCAATAATAAGGACCCTTGAGAATATCCGGGGGTTTTCCTTCACCCTGGATGAAATCTCTTTCCAAATGGAGGATTCTTGCAGGTTCTTCCAGCAGCCTTCTGGTGGGGTCTTTACTTCAGGGGTTTTCCAGGTGGGGTTCTGTGGCCACATGTTTCAAGGTCATGTTTTTCTGCCAGGTTTTAGATTTCTCTTCCCATTCCCTAAACTACCTAACACAGGAAGTTTGTGAAAGCCTGTATAAGGTACTGTGTTTTGTCCTAAGACAAGATGGCTGGTTTTCATAAAATCAGGATGGAAATCTGTAGCACAAGATGTAAATGAATATGGAAAGTTGTACAAGGGTAAGTGGAAGTAAATTTTGCTCATTGTAGACTGTATTTCTATATGCTCATTTAAAGGTGAAATTTGTCTTGAGATGAAGTAACTAGTCTATGTGGTTATGGACAGTTATGGGAAATTTGTAAAAATATTTCCTAAACTGAAATATTACAATGTAAATGACTGCTTCCAGGAAACCACTATTAAATAGAAATCTAGGATTTGATATTAAAAATAAAAGTAAGTAAATAGTAGAAAAACCTGTCAGGTGCCCTTTATTATGATCAATGATAACTAGACATGTTGACCTCACTTTATCTTTAATGTTTAAAAAATAAATAAAAGTCTGTGGCTATTTTGGAAGCTAAGTGTTTCCCAAACTATTTTATTAATATATTTGTCACTGTGATAGAGGGCTGTTAGAACTATTTATATAATACAAGACCTCTTTCCCTTCCTCAGGTCTAGTATTTTCTTTCTTGGTATTCCTGTCCATTTTCAACATGCTTACTTTAATTTCTACACATGCTTCGCTAATCTCAACAGTTATAATATTAAAAATAAGACCTATATTTTGTTGAATACCCACTAAACTGCAAGCATGGCTAATTGTTTGATATAAATCATGTAATTCTTAAAACAACAGTATGATATAGTAATTTTAATTAGCATTATATGTGGGATCAAAAATAGCTCATAAAGGTTTAAAAAATTTCAAAAGACAAAAAGCTAAATGGGAAACTAGTCAAATTTTAAACTCAGCAAGGCTAGTTTTCATTACTATGATAGGGGACCTGGGTGCCTTTTAAACTTTTATCTTAAGCCTGGTAAGTGACAATTCTTTTTTATGTGTACAAAGCACAATGAATTGAAGTCTGAGTGTGTAGGAATAGAATTGTTTTGCAACTCAATGCAACCACCCACATCTGAATTTCCCATACAGCTTCTGCTTCCTAATGCCTTCTTATTAAAAGACCACTTATCCTGAATGCTCTAATTACCCAATTTAAATATCATATTTCTTAAGACCAGTCTGGACCTTAAAAAGGCAAAATTACTCATTCAATTCTCTATGCAACTTTATTGATAACACAATTTTAATTTTTGTTTACTCAGTGGTATCTTTCCTTCAATGATCATTCTAATTTGATAGCTGATGTGCCCATAAAATTTGTTGCTTTCAATTAGTTTAGTCAAATAAGTTCTGTGTGGAACTGCAACCACTCACTCAAAATAAAAGTTCTGAAGACACAGAATTGGACTAGAAGCAGCAGTAATTTATTTCTTTCTCATGAGAAGGACGCCCACCCAGGGTGATGAAAGTGGGATGAGCACCCACTCAGTGCAAGAACAAAGAATATATGTTGACCCTGATGCAATGTCCCAGTTCCCTCCCTCTCTGCCTCACCCATTTCCCCATTGGCCAGGGACTACAGGCTTACAATCTTAAGCATGAAAACTAGCCCAATCATGGAGTGACACCGTTACTGACATGGATTTCGGGGAGATGAGCTACAGGTGGGGAGTGTAGGAATGTGGGGTTTAACTTGTTGCAATTAGGATTTGAGCAATAATGTGGGAGGGTTAGATAGGACCCAGACAGGAATGTGGGAGGGTGAGGTAGGCGGGGAGCAGGGAATTCAGTTTGAGAAGAGACCATCTTTGTTCTATTTCTCTGAAGTTCTAATAAAATTGTATTCTTCCATCTGAATATGAGTGCAGACATACTTTTGTTTGTTATCCAAATTGTTCTTCCATGATTTAGTTACAATATTTTTTATTCCAAAGGAACATTTAGAAGCTTTTATTGCCATGTCTCAAGAAGCATAAGTTTGATATTTCATCAACTGAACAATAATATAAAATCATTTGTATTTCAAAAAAGTTTGTATTGTTTTGCAATTCCTTTTATAAGGACAACTGCCATATTTTTACTGAGCTGAATATTTTAAGTTAAAATCATCCTGGCATTAATTCACAATGCAAGGCTCTGAAATCCTTGTATACATAGAAGTACCGGGTTGATTATCTATTTTTTATCTGAACATTTAAAACTGCACTTTTACTTTAATCTGAGTTTTTTTTTTTTTTAATTTTTAATTAGAAAAGTTTGAGTTTACAAAACAATCATACCTAACATACAGGACCCCCATATGTAACCCCACTGCTAGCACCTTTCATTGTTGTGGAACATTTGTTACAAATGATGAAAGAATATCATAAAAATATTACTGCTACTTATAGTCGATAGCTTATTTTCAGTGTGTTTTTTCCATGTTATTAACACCATGCATTAGTATTGTATATATGTTAGAGTTCATTAGAGAACTGTTAACCACAGTTCATTATCCACCACAGGATTCTCTGTGTTATACATTTCCAAGCCATGTACAATCCATCCAGTGTATTCTCAGCGGCTCTCAGTTTCATCAAGGTTGTGCTATCATCACCTCCTTGATGTTAGAATGATTTCATTATTCCAATAGGAAATATGCCATACTCCTCTGTGAAACTGGAATGATAAATGATTTTACTAATCATCTTGATTTGCCTGAGCTTCCATTTTATTCAGGGGATTACAAAGAAGACACAGAGGCTAACTGAACCTGGCTGTACTAGTCAGTCAATGGGGTGCTGATGCAAAATACCAGAAATCAGTTGGTTTTTATAAAGGGTACTTATTTGGGGTAGAAGCCTACAGTTACTTCCCTCACCAAAGTCTATTGCTACATCTTGGAGTAAAATCATTGCCGACGTCTGTGAGTGTTCAGGCTTCCTGGATTCCTGTCTTCCTGGGGCTTGCTTCTCTCTGGGCGCAGCGCCTTTGCTGAATCCACAAGGCCAGTTGTAGACTATCAGGCGATGGCTTGTTTCTCTTCCTGGAGTCTTTTCTCTTTCCTCATGACCAAGCTCCTCTGTGTGTTTACTTCCTGGGACTCTAGATCAAAAACTCCAAACTCCCTTCTCTGTGGTTTCTCTTTGAGTCTCCACCCACCAAGGGGGGAGGGATACAATGCTCTACTGATATGGCCCAATCAAAGCCTTAATCATTATTTAATCAAGCAAAAGTAAAACTTCTGAATCCAATATACTCTAATATGCCCAGAGGAAAAGACCAGTTTACAAACATAATCCAATATTACTTTTTGTAATTTATCAATAATATCGAAACGCTACACTGGCTAACATTCCAATGATCCTTTGTAGTGCTAATCAAGACCCATGTACCTGCCCAGAGAGAACTATAACAGAAATCAGGCTGATACCAGTAAAGTCTGCTGATCTTTACCCAATGGCCACAATCTAATACCAACATCCTGATTGCTAATTAGCAAACTGTGCCTTAAGGTCACCCTGCCTGCACAGTCCAATTTCCCCTGCAGTTCATATAGCTCACATCTGCATCCCCATTCCCATTTCCCCTTTGTCTCAAGCAGCCATATAAGCTACTCACCATCTCAACCTTTTGTGCAAAAAGATCTTTTTGTGCTGCCCCTGCATTAATGCAACTTTAGCTCGAAAAACCTGTTCTGCAACCCCTTTTTAAGTTTTTATTTTATTTTCAGCATAGCACCCCTGTAATGCCTATTGTTGACCCTTAACCTTGATATAGTATTTTCTTTGACATTGATGCAAGGATATTACAATAATACAGTTAACTGTAGTCCATAAGTTATATTAGTTGTATTTTCCTCATGTATCACCATATACTTAACAACTTGTAATAGTGTCTTCCACTTGTTCTAGCTCATAAAAGAACATTCATTTCTTCTTACACATAGTATTCCATCATATGTATATATCACATTTTGTTAATTCATTCATCAGTTGATGGACACTTGGGTAGTTTCCTTCTTTTACCAATTATGAATAATGTTGCTATGAACATCAGTGAATGCACTTTTCTTTTTAAGGCACAAGAATATTCCATTTGTGTTTCAACCACACTTTGTTTATCTATCTGTTGATGGACACTTGGGTTGCTTCCAACTTTTGATATTGTGAATAATGACACTATGAACACCAATGGGCAAATACCTGCTCCAGTCACTTCTTTAAATTCTTTGGGGAATATATACAGAATTGGGATTACTGGGTAATATGGAAATTATATTTTTAAGTTTCTGAAGAAGCTCCAAATTGTTTTCCACAGTGGCTACACAATTTTATTTTCCTAGCAACAATGAATGAATGTCCTTTTTTATCCACATCCTCTCCAACCTGTTTTTTTTTAAACATTCTGGTGGGTGAGAAATGGTTTCTTAATGTGGTTTTTATTTGTATTTTCCTAATGGCTAACGATTTTGATCATCTTTTCCTGTGCTTTTGGTCATTTGCATAATTTATCTGGAGAAATGTCTATTCAAGTTTTTTGCTCATTTTTTACTTGGGTTGTTTGTCTTTTTCTTGAAGAGTTGTCAAATATCTTTACATATTCTGGATATTAAGCACTTATTGGATATATTTTTTCAAGATATTTTCTTCCATTGTGTGGGTTGTCTTTTTACTTTCTTGATGAAGCCCATAGAAGCACAATTTTTTTTTTGAAGTTCTATTTATCTCTTTCTTTCTTTTGTTGCTTGTTTTTTTAGTGTATAATCTGAGTAAACAAGGTCCTGGAGATGCTTCCATAACTTTTCTAGGAATTTTATCCTATTTTATATTTAGATATTTAATGCATTTTGAGTTGCTTTTTGTACATAGTGTGATGTAAGGAACCACCTTCATTATTTTGCATTCAGATATCCAGTTTTTCCAAGGCCATTTGTTAAAGATACTATTTTATCCCAATTTAGCAAGCATCATTGTCAAAAATCAATTGACCATGGATGTGAGGGTTTATCTCTGAACTCTCAGTTCTACTTCATTGGTCTTTATGTTTGTCCTTGTGCTGGTATCATGCTGTTCTCAGTGAAGTAATTTTGTAGTATGTTTTAATTTAGAAGTGTGGTCCTCCAACTTCATTCTTCTTATTCAAGACAGTTTTGGTTATTCAGAACCCCTTACCCATTCCACACAAATTTGATGATTGGCTCTTCTATTTCTGCAAAGAAGACAGCTGTAATTTTTAATGGGAATACATTGAACCTGAAAATTACTTTGGATAGAATTGAAAATTTTAATCACATTTAATATTGAAATCCATAACATGGGATGTCCTTCCACTTTTTAGTTCTTCTTTGCTTTCTTTTAGAAATATTTTGCAGATTTCCATGTCCAAATCCTCTTTATCCTTGGTTAAATTTATTCCTAAATATTTGAATATTTACTACTGCAAATGGAATTTTTCTTTGATTTCCTCTTTAAATTAATAATTACTTATGTATACAAACAATACTGATGTTTTTGTGTTCATCTTTTGCTAAAGCTGAGTTAATTTCTCATCTTGAGGAGCTTTGTTTGGGATTTTTAAGGACTTTATATAGATAATGTTATCTGCAACATGAAATTTTTACTTCTTTCTTTTCAACTTGGATATCTTTTATTTCTTTTTCTTGCCTAATTGCCATGGTTAGAAATTCCTGCACAGTGTGGAGTAACAGTGGTGATAGTGGGAACCCATGTCTTCTTACTGATCTCGCCAGTGAAGACATCTGGTCATGGTCTTTTCTTTCTTTGGAGGTGTTTGATGATTCTTTCAGTGTTGTTGTTCTTGGTATGTTGAGATCATCTATTTATTCTTGGGTCATGTCAGTAGCAATGTCCCCACTTTTATTTATAATTTTTGTTATTTGCAACCTCTCTATTTTTTTCTTTTTCACTGTAGCTAAAGGTTTGTCAATTTTATTGGTCATTTCAAAGTAACGTGTGTTAGTTTTGTTGATTCCCTCTATTGTTTTTTTATTCTCTATTTCATTTATCTCCACCCTGAACTTTGTTATTTCTTTCCTTCTGCTCACTTTGCATTTAGTTTACAATTTTTTCCTAGATCCTACAGTTTTGACTTTAAGACTCTGGTTTTATATCTATCTTCTTTTTCACTGTAAGCATTTAGACTAAAAATTTCCATCTCAGCACTCCCTTTGTAGTGTTTTCATTTTCTTTTGCATCAAGATATTTTATAATTTCTCTTCTGTTTTCTTTTATGACTCATTCATATTTGAAGAGTGTGGTGTTTTATTTTCACATATTTGTGAGTTTTCCAGTTCTCCCTCTGTTATTTATTTCTAGAGTCTTTCTATTGTGGCTGGTATAAATACTTTGTATGATTTCAATATTTTTCATGTCATTTACACAGATTTTGGGACCTAATATATGGTCTATCCATCCTGGAAAATGAACCATGTGCACTAGAAAGGAATGTGCATTCTGGTGCAGTTGGGTGAAATGTTATATGTATGTGTTAGGTCTACTCTTTAAAAAAAATTTTTTATAAGAGGTACCAGGAATTGAACCCATGACTTTGTACATTGGAAGCAGGCACTCAACCACTTGAGCTACATCGCCTCGCCCATTTTTTTTTTTTGCTTTATTCAAGTCTTCTATTTCCTGATCTTCTTTCTAGATGTTTTATCCATTATTCACATTGGTATATTCTTCTACCATTAACATAGAACCATCTATTTCTCCCTTCAATTATGTCAATGATTTTTTCATTTATTTAGGCAATCTACTTTTTAGGTGCATATTCTTCATCATTATGTAGTGATTTTATTTTTCCCTTCTAACAGTTTTGACATAAAGTTTATTTTCAAATAGCCACCTCAGCTTTCTTTTCTTTTTCTTTTATTTTTTCATTTTAAAATTAATTTATTGATGTATATCATTCATAATGAACATATAAAGACAATATGTGTAGTAAAATTGTGAATTTACATAACCAGTTCACTCCAGCTTTCTTTTGGTTTCTATTTGCATTTGTATATATATTTTATCCATACTTTCACTTTCAAGTTACTTGTTTCTTTGAATTTAAGCAAGTCATTTGTAAACAGCACATATTTGGTCATGCTTATTTATTCTTTCTGCCAGTCTCTGCCTTATGACTGGAGAATTTAATCTATTTATGTTTAAATTAACTACTGACAATGGATGACTTTCTTCT
>JAQZBX010079041.1:0-14034 GCA_029593785.1 Cabassous unicinctus | reverse complement strand
TATTGCAATAATGAGGGGCTTATTCCCAAAGTCAGGTATACATTTTAGTATTTCATAAAATGCCTCCAATGTGTGGTAGAGGAAAATCAAGCCAGAAACATTTCCATTTTAATTTTCTTGCTCTCATTAAATGTTTCTTTCAAAGATTTTATTCTATTAATCTGACTGTGCAGGATGCATATTTCTGAAGAGAGCTTAGACATTGCTCTCATTTGTGAAAAGGAATACATTTTAGAGTATTTTAGTTTCAAAGGCTAAGATCTGATAAAATTAATATAAGCCTAGTAAATCTAATTTAATGGTTTTCCAAATTTCAGATAGTTGCTACTTTATTCAAACCTCTTTTATTATGTATGTATAAGTATATCCTAACATTTTAATCATTTTTTAAGTATATGCATGTGTGTAGTCTACTTGCTTATTTAGATATAAACTTAACTTTGAATAGTCAATATCAGAGATGAATTTAGGGTTTTAAAAAGAAAAATTAAGAATCCACACTCTTTGAAGAATGTTGAGAGTAATGTAAATGTCAACAGGTGATTGAAGAAAAGATACTGTTAATCTGTTAATTTAGGAGTATTTTTCTGCTTTATTGATTTTGACAGTTATTAGACCATGTTCTCAGAGTATGTGTATGTCAAATTTATTTTCAGTGAGTCCATTGTGAACTTTATTTTGCTCAGTATAAGTAACAGGTAATACACAATTTACCTTTACTGCTATCTTTTTCACAAAGTTTTAATTCCTAGATCAGTTTCAATGGGCAGAGTTCAAAAAAAAAAGATGTATTTAAGAAATGGATATGAGAAGACTCAGTGATTCATAAGGAAGATCTGAAAGTTTGTTTCTAGCTTGAGTATCATGATGCTGTTTTGTGAGAATGGGAGTGTGGAAATGATTACTATGGTTTGGAAAATATGAAGTTTGAGGAACCTGTGCTATCCAGGTGATTATGTCTAAGAAGTTGTGAATGAAGGTTTGTAGCTCAAAGAAGAGATCTAGAGTAAGAATTTAGGTTTGTGAATCATAAGCACATGCATGGCAATTGAGAACATGTTAGTAAGTAAGAGAGCAAGTTTTGGACATTGCTTGGTTAGACTGCAAAGTTTACATTTGCAGGGCAGAGAAGGGCTCAGAGAAGGCAAATTATTTTATTCTTCCAGGCTTAAGGTATTTTAAGAGGGTCCAAAATAACTGATCAAAAAGCAAGTACATAAAAATGTGTAATCAGATAAATAAAAGAAAAGGAATTGCACATATTATCAATAGGGAAAGGAATTGATGGCCTCTGGAATCTATGTTAATTGGTAAAGAAATGACAGAGCTGATAAGGAAAGGATTACCATGGTGAAGGGAGTGGAGTTCTTGATGAGTTCAAAGAAATTCCCATGTCTAAATTTGACATCTCCCCACTATCTATTTTGGTCATTTCAGCTATGTTTTGATTAAATTCCCATTGAATGTCAAAACTTGGAGTCACCAGCTCTCATTCCCTTCCTCTCCACAGTTTTATTAGCTATCTACTGCTACTTAAGAAATCAGCCCAAAGCCTAGTGCTTTGAGACAATATTCCTTTAGCTCATGATTTTGTAGGTCAGCAGTTTGAGCTGGGCTCAGGTCGGTGGTTTAACTGTGGGTCTTACTTGGGCTGACCCATGTCTAGGTGGTCAGCTACTGGTCAACGAGGTTGCTCTGCTTAATGAAGGTGGCTGTCTCTCTGTTGGTACAATAAGAGGGACTGGACCATTGGCCTGTCATCACTCAGCAGGATAACCTTGGCTTGTTCCAAGAATGGAAAGAACAGAAGTTGCCCTGGCTCTTAAGGCCTCTGCCCAGAGTGGGCATAGTGTCACTTCTGCCACATTCTGTTCTTCAAAGCAAGCCACAGACCAGCTCAGAGTCAAAGAATAGGGAAATAAAATACACAAGAAGAAAGGAGCTGTAAGGAATTGTGGTTTGGGAAAGTAGAAACAGGTTTTGAGTCCCAGCTCTGCCCCAGGGAAACTGAGCCACTGTCAGTATACACCTGTTTAAATGGCAATGGCAGGACTGAGGCTCAGGCCTGTGACTTCCACTTTAGTGCTTTCTTCACTATCAACATCATTTTCAAGGAATTATATGGATCAGGATCAGTTCATTATGCCACTCTTCAATGATGGTTCCTAGGAAAACATAAACTAAACCCGGGGTTCTTAACCAGGGTTCCGTGGACCCCCAAGGGGTCTGTGGAAGGATTTCAGGAGGTCCGTGAGCTTGAATTGAAAATTAAAACAGTATTCTTGTGGGGACGTGTTGGTGCGGGTGTGATATATCTATTAAATAATAAACAGTGTAGTGTGGACTTAGTAAGGGGTTCGTGGTTTTCACCTGACTGGTAAAGCGATCTGTGAAACAGAAAAGGTTTAGAACCCCTGAACTAAACTATCTTTGGGTTATAATCTGCATTCAGCTTCCCTGAAAATTTTTGAGACCTTTTTTCAGAAGTCATTGGGTACAATCAGCGATGCGTACTAGAAAATATAGACTTCAGCATAGTGACAGAATCATCCTGGGCTGAAGTGTCAGCCCAGTTGTGGGCACTGGGCAAGAATATGGTCATTTTTAAGACATGTTTATATTTTCTGTTTCCAGGTTCACAGTAACCTACCTAAATGCACAGTAGGCAGTTGTAGTAGACTCCAAGGTGGTCCTGAAAAGATGGCCGTGTCGTAAACCCTGGTATCTATGTGACAAAAGAGATTTTGCAGATGTGACTAAATTAAAGACCTTGAAGTGGGGAGATTAGCCTGGATTATCTGGGTGGGCTCAATGTAAACCCAAGGCTCCGTAAAAGAGGGCAGCAGGGAGAGTCAGAGTCAAAAAGGTGAGGACAGAACCAGAGGTTGGAGTAATGTGCCTTGAAGATGGAAGAAGGGGCCAGGAACCAAGGCACGCAGGGGGCCTCTAGGGGCTGGAAAGGATAAAGAAACATATTCTCCCCTGAAGCTTCCAGAACGACAATAGCCCCACCAATGCCACCTAGGCTAGGCTGACCCCAGCATTCTGTGCTTGAGCTAAAACAATACATGATAGAGTTGACATTTTGTTAGTAACAATCCTCAATTTATCTCTCTTTAATCTCACTACTTCAGTTTTGTTTTCTGCTTTATCCCAATTTCTTTCTGTGTCATTCTGGAATTCCTTTCTACTCTTTTCTTTCTATATCATCTTAATGTGTCTTCTTCATTCTGCTTTTTAAAATTTAGTCTCTTGTTTTGGTGAGTGTATCCTTCAGTTGTATCTTGAAAAAGCAGCTGAAAGATAAAAGTTTAAGAACTGGTCAACCCAAAATTGTTGTCATTCTAACATACTTGAATATTTTTTTTTATTTAATCTGAGTATAGTACTCTGGATTTTAAATAATTTTCCCTTGGAATTTTGAAGATGTTGCTTTAAGATTCCTGATGTTCATTTTATGTAACTTTCTCTTTTCCATTTTTTAGCATCTTGTAGAATCTGTTCTTAGTAAAACCATAATAATCTTTTACTGTTTATTTGTGTTATCCTGAAATTAAGCACAGTTGTCTGCGGGCAGGAAGAGATTATTATTACTCTCAGCAGTAACTGCTTTGGTTCCCCTGGACCCAATTTCTTTCCCATTCTAGGGGCATGTGATAACAGCCATATAAACAGATTTACAAATAATAGGGGGCAGGGAGGATCATACTTTAGGTGAAGAACATTGAAAATCTGAATCTGGGAGCTTATATGCACCCTGCCGACCCCCTCCTCTCCTGGGGCAAGCCAAGTCTCTTGATCTTCCCTACAATAACAAAGTTCTCTTTGGATATAGAAAGGAAGTTTCCCTACTTCTGGCCATCAGGTATACAAATAAATGTCTCCAGGGAGGGAGATAAGTATCATTGAGTTTACCTACCCTAAAATGCCTCCAGGGCTACAGGTCTCATCCTCATTTATAAACACATGCTACTAGGAGGTAAAGCTCTCAGAATGATCTCGCAGTGTCTGTTCATCCTGTAACTTCCAAGGCTTGACTCTTGACCTGGTCACAGTAAAATTTGCCCAGAAAGTGCTAACCATGCAGACACCTGAAACTATTTACTTTCCGACAATACCATGTTTCAAATTTGTATTTTATCCCTCCCATTGTCAATCAGAGGGCTTGTAGTAGGTTGACTAATGTCCACCCAGCACTGAGAATGCGACCTTATTTGGTAATAGGATCGCTACAGCTATAGTTAAGGATCACCTACATCTAGGAGCTGCCTATGCACCCAGAGATGTCCTTGTAAGAAGAGGCTGAGACAGGAAGAGACACCCAGAGAAGAAGGCTCTGTGGAGATGGGGCCTGAGATTGCAGAGCAGCAGCCACGAGCCAAGGAACACCTACTTGCCTAGAGCCCCCTGAAGCTGAAAGAGGCAAGGAAGGAGTCTCCCCTAGAGCCTTTGCAGGAATCATGGTCCTGCTGACACCTTGATTTCAGACATCTGGCCTCTAGATCCAAGAGGGAATAAATTCCTGTTGTTTCAAACCCCCCAGTTTGTGTAATTTGCTATAGCAGCCTGAGGAATCTGAGACATGCCCCTTTAATCTGGGAACACAAGTCATTCATTTCTGAAAAAAATTTTCAATTATTATTTCCTTCTCTTCGTTTGATCTGTTCTTTCTTTTGAACTCCTATCAGTTGAATGTTGCACCACCCAAATAAGTCTAGGATACTTCCAACTCCATGCTTTGTGAGTTGTCTATATATTATACCTATATACTATAAATATAGTTTAAGCAGTTATGGTGTTACCTCTTGGTAGATAAGTCCAACCTAGAAACTGAAATGTGCTATCCGTTTAGAGTATATAGATTTGCAAAAAAAATTTAATTGTTATAAAATATATATATATATATATCATGTTAAGATAACTGCTTGAATCGCTATCTTTTATGTTCAGGACTCTATATCTAGGTTAAAATCTTAGAGGAAACTGTATGTTTAGATGATGGAGGTCATAATTCCTGATATTTATATCCTTATTTTATCCCTAGTTGCCTGATACTTTTTAATATTTTAGACTCAAATGATACCATGATTATTTATAGTATCTGTGAAAGATTCCCAGTTTACCTTTAGAGCACCAGGCACTTAGACACTTTCTATGTAAGTGCCTAAGTTCTGTTTGCAAATAGGTGAATGTTTGTTGATATGCGGTCCTTATAATCAACTGTGCTAAAAGTAATTTTTTTACAAATGGTAAAATAATGCCTCATAGAAATATAAAACATGTTAAAGGTTTTATTTAATGCATTGCTCTTGTGGGAACCGGTAAGATGTTAAAATCAGTTGCAAGTAAAGAGGCCTACATTTATATGGAGTAAGGAAAGTTGGAATGAATTTATATATAAATGTGAAACAGGCTTTTTCCTTGGAAGGGAGAGAAGTCATTTGGCCACCCTGACAAAATTTATTTGCATGTCGGGAAAATCATTTTGCATAGCTCTCATTTTTCTACAATATCTTCAAATAGCTCAAAAGGCAAGGGATGGTAGAATCAGGTAATCGGAAGGGTGTGCCCTAAACAATGCAGAGTTTTTCATTGGAGACACCCAACAATCTTTTTTGCTTTTTCTAGATTTGTTAACACCTAATTTTGCTGGTTTCCAAATGATTTGTTTAGCCTTAGATATGTTTGTTCCTTCATTCAGCAATCAGGGAGTCTCTGTATATTCAGTTATTTATATATCTGGAGATACATAAGATTAATAAGTTTTGGCTCCAATCATAAGGATCTCAAAGTCTGGGGTAGTGAGCCAGATATGAACAGCCAGTCCCCTTGCAGAGGACACCCAGACCTGGAAAGATCCTAGAGCTCTTCTGCCCTTAACCTGTTGACCTCCAAAAGTGAATCAACAGGGTGTGTCCAAATGTGGAATTGTAGGCTTGTTTTTTCATATGTCACTTTGGAACATATTTTTACCTTATTTTCCTCTCTTTAAAAAATAATGTCTTGCCCATATCTGAATATAGGTTTCATGACTCACAAAGTTTTAAGACAAAGAAAGCCTTCATATAGCAACTAAAATCTCTCTCAACCCAGGGAAGGAGGAAAATAGTACAGCTGTGCATATTAAAGAGAGTGTGTTTTTCTTTTGGAAAGTACTCAGTTTTAGAACATTTTTCATTGTACTTAAATGAACAGCAATATGCTTACTGAGATACCTAATTAAAGGCTGTAAATAACTTTTAAGGTTCTGGGTAGTTGATTTATTTAGAGTAAAACAATCATACAGGGAAAGTTATAACTGGGTGTCATTTTTGTTACAGTCCCATTTACTCAGGAACAAAATTAAGATTTACAGTGATTTGATCAAGAAGTAGGGAGGATATTGAAAGCTGTAGAACATGCTTTGATATCAAAGACAGAGCTGGATTCTCCAGAGAAAGGCTTTTAAAGATGACAAGTATTCAAAGAGCTTTTAGAGAAAATCAACATTAAGCATAAGACATAAAATACACACATGCATGCATACACACACTAACCAGCCTTGATTATACCCCACACCATGGTTGGAAAGAAGAGAATGAAGAAGTCCCAGAAAGATTTAAGTTGGGTTGATTCCTGAAATATCAACAGCAGGATCAGGTAAAAGTGAAAGTTCTATGAGTTGGTCATTGAGCTTAATCAGAGCTTGTTTGGTGACACACCAGAATCCAAGATGTATGGGGCAAAAAATGCAGTGCAATGATTTTATTAAACTAATTGAAGATTGCATTTTAACTTAGGTTTTAATATTGAAAAATTTAACAATGGCAGGGGGAACGATTGAGACTGCACTATTTGTGATAGCTATTTCATTGAATTCAACAGATGAATGTTGTAAATTGACTATGCCAGACATAGGCCTGGATGCCATGAAGAAAACAGGCTTGAGAAAGTCTTAGTCTTTACATTCTATTTGCTCATAATCTAGCAGGAAACAGGAGTCTTAGTAATAACAATGTAATAGCAATACAGAAAATATTTATACAGAAATTGTGCTTTGTCTGTCACTGTTCTAATTGCTTTACATTTATAAATTATTTACAATAACTCCATGAGGTTGGAGAGGTGAGCACTTACCTAAACTTGATATCATGAGACAATATGGGGTCTTGATTGCTCTTAGAGCTTGAAGAATGCCAACGTGTGAACTGAAAGGGATTGGATGTAGATGTACATAGCTCTGAGTTCACATAGTATCTCTGCCCTTTAATGTGCCTGTATTTTGGACTTTCCCTGGAACCCTCTGCTATTTAGTTGTGGCATCAATAATTAAAATAGGATAATAATACCAACCTTTTTAAAATTTTTGAGTTAAATATTTGTGTAAAACTCCTGATCCATAATCTTAATAGAAGGAAGTTTTATTATTATTTAGTTAAGAAGATTATGGAAACATTGAGAAAGGGGGTGATAATTGGTCTATAAATGATTTCAACAAGGGAAATCACAGACAGAGGCATACGAGAATGAAGTAGCATCAGGTGATATGAACTGGAACATACGAAGCATGCTGGTTATAGTGAATTGTTCCTTTTAATTATAGCGAAAGGGATGGGAGGAAGAATGGTGAGCATGAAGTCTGGAAAGATAGTATGGGTGCTCATCCCAGAAGGCTATGCTTCCTCTTTGGGGCTCCTTAGAGCAGGGGTTGGCAAACAGCTGTCCATGTGTTTTTACGTGGCCCACAAGATAAGGAAGGCCTTACTTGTCTAAATGGTTGAAAAAAAATCAAAAGAAGAATACATAGGGATACATGAAAATTATATGGAATTCAAATTCCAGTATCCAGAAATAAAGCGCTGTTGACACATAGCCATGCTAACTGGTTGACATGTGGCAAAGAATGTATATTCCAAAAAGCCTAATATTTATGACCTGGTCCTTTATGGAAAAAGTTTGCTGACCCCTGTCTGAGATATTCTTCTATTTTAAAAATTTTAATCCCTAAAGTTCATCATCCTTTGATGACAACCATAATAATGTAAAGGGCCCTGTTTTATGTTTTGGAAAGGAACACACCAAACAAGCTGCTTCTCCCTCAATGCCTTCAACAAAGTTGTGACTCAACAGATGAAAAAGCAGATTCTGAAGGCTCCAAAATGGGTCAGTGGCAACACTAATTTTGTTACTAAGCAAGATCTCACTGCCCAAAGCTCACAGAGGTCAATACTATGACATTGGAATTTTGAGAAAAGAAAGAGCTTTAATGCAAGTTGACTGACATGGAGACAGGAGTCACGTCTCAAATCTGTTACCCTGATCTGAGCGCAAAGGGAGATTTTATGGGAATGGGAGGTGAGAGGTGGGGATAGAAATGGGAAGGTTTCACACGGCATAGTCCAATTGGTTAATTATAAAGCTGTCTATATGTGGCAAAGTGGATTTTAGGCCGGATCGTCCTTATTGAAGGACCTTTCACATTTGATTTGCTTCCCATGTCTGTCCTCGTAATCTTGGTTCCAAGGGAGGTGACCTCTGTTCCCAGTGTCTCAAAGGTCATCTGAGTGGTAAAAGTCAGTGTTTTCTGCACATGCTTAGGTTACATGACCTGCAGGTATACAAGTGCAGTAGAAAAGGTCACAGGAACAGAGGACGTCCTCCCACAACCTGGTTTTGGCCTGCAGAAGATTTCAGCTTGAGTTGATCTGACTCAAGATTTGATCCTAGGTTCTTATTAATCTACTTATTGCTTGCCACTGTTGGCTATGGTATGAAGAGTGTTTTGGTTAAATTTCCAAATTTATATAGTTTCCAGTGATACATAGTTTTCAACCTTGAGTAGAACTAGTTAGGCATTTCTTTTATTTCCTTCCCTTCCCTTTCCTTTTCCTTTTTCTTTCCTCAATTTTTACTTTAGCTTTTTTGTTGTTGTTGTTGGTCAGGCACAACCCTACTAATTAAATCTGTCATGGAATGTATTGCTTATATGGAAATCAATAATGAGAAGTAAAATCAGGAATTAGAATTTTATTGCTAAAGCTTTTTCTTTCATTTGTTTAACAATCCTATCCATCATACCATGCCTCTCCTTGAAAACTATATCTTTGACTTACTCTTGTATGCTCTGAAAATAATTTTGTGTAGTAACACCTTTTGTCTGTAATCTTGATTCATAGCCTTTCATTTGAATTCTTTTATTGCTCTATTTTCTTAATAGCTTTTATGCAACCAATCAAAATGTATGATATCATAATTCTTCATGACTTACTAACAACCAGATGCCTTACTTCATGTTGTTGCCGTTAAGACACATTTTTAAAAAAGGTTTCTATAAAATAATTGAATTCATTTCTGCAGTAAATTTTAAATTATTCTTTCCTAGGTCAGTTAAATTTTTACTTGAATATAAAATACTTTATTGAAAACCTGAACAAATAATTTGTTGTGGTTTTGAATTGATATTGAAAGGAGATGGTAAACAAGATTTTTAAAACATTCTATCAACTATAGACACATAATATTTGGAAATAAGGTTTCTCTCATAATTAGTTTTATAAGGAATCTGAAAACATACTATAAAGGTTATTAACAAAACTTTGAGTATCTGTAGGGCTTACCTAAGCAGTAAATGCATTTAGGTTAATGGGAATACTTTGTTCTATTCTTGGCCATTCCCAGGTTAAATGTTGAATTTCATGTATAAGCCCAAGAAAATGTTAATGACTTAGGTTTCCAAAAAGAGGATTTGCATCAGAATTACCTGATGAATCTCTTAAAACTACTTGACATATATCTGTGCCCCATCCTTGAATTTGATGAATCAAAATATTGGAAGCGATCAAGCTTGTGTTGGAAAGTGCCTTGGTTGATTCTGAGGCTCACCTTTGGTTGAGAACCATTGGGCTTGATACAGTCTTAAAATAACAGACAAACAAAAAATGTAGCCTTAAAAAGGTCAATTAATTTGTTAGTAAGATGTTGTTTAGAGCATTGTCTGCCACATATCTAAACATTCTTATATGGAATCTCAGGTACGAATTAAAACTTTGCTTTCTCGGATCAATTCCATGAAGATTTTCATGGCAAAGGACAATATTCTGACTGTTTCTTTTTGTTGTCGTTTTTCTCTCCCTTACTTTGGCCACCAAGATGCTCAGGGGCAAAGGTATACTTCAAATATAATGCTCTTGTGGCTTGGATATCTGCAGTCCACTTTTTTCTAATTCATTGTTTTTGAGGGCCCTCTATGCACTAGCATCCTACTAGGTGCTGGGAATAGGAGAGATCAACAAAACAGTGTGGGCCTTACAATCTAGCAGATGAGACAGACATTAAACACACATTTCAGTAAGTGCTGTGGTCTAGATTTTATAAATATATTTTGAGTATTGTTTTATATATTTTTCCCTTCAGGATTATCTGGAGATGAGCTCTTTATATATTATATAACTCCATTGTTATAAAACATATATATGTTATGTATATTTTAGTACAATATTTTATAGAACATAAATATTTAATATGTATTATATATAACATAGATGTATATGTATATAACTGCATTTGTTTGTTTATTTTAATCGGCATCAAATCCTTTGTGGAATCAGTTGGAATATATGCATACCTAGTATGTGCATACTTAAAAGCATTACATTTTTTTAAACACATCAATTTTATTGATACATAGAGCATACAGTTCATCCAAAGTGTACAACCAATGGTATTTGGTATAATCACATAGTTATGCATTCATCACTTCAATCACTATGAAAACATTTTCATTATTTCAATAATAATAATAAAAAACAGACAAACAAGAAAATTCCTCACCTCTTAATCTCTCTATGCTTCCCCCACTGTACATAGCTGCTGTATTACATTTTAGCTCATTTTTCTTAAATTTTTCATTAAATGCTAGCAATTAAAAGAAATATACTTTATAATAGGCAGTATTTCTATACATTAGTTACGTTCTTTTTCCATTTTATTTATTTTTGTTTTATGTCATCCAGTGCAAAGGAATATTTGGGGGCTGTTTTCCAATGGCGAGATGGGGTTGAAAGTCTTAAAAAGCTGTTTCTCTCGGTATCCATAAAAGAAAACAAAGGTTGTTATTGTCATCAACGATGTCTACATGTTGTGCATATAATTCTTTTTTTTCACAGATGATCCTTCACTAGTGCAGTATTTCAGTTGTCTTTACAATGTTCTTAAGCTACCATGCAGTTTGATTTGGGTCACAATTTTTGAGGAGATATTTAGGATATTAATCTTCTTGGAAAATTAGCTCCAAAATAAAGATTCTGGAATATAACTGTCAACTATCTACTAAAGTACAGAGGTCTGTAGTGTGTACTGAGGAGGGATCACAGACGTCGCGCGTTCAGACTGCACAGCCTCCACTTGCTGCCCCTGGTGCTGCCGGCTGCATTCTGAGCACCTGAAAGCTTGGGATCCTAATGAGGTCCCCCACGTCCGCGAAACTGACCTTTAAATTCCGTGGAAAGTTGTGTTTTTTCTTCCTGTGTAATGCACACCCCTGGGTCGTGCAGTTAAATTACATGGTTGAAGAATATTACGTTGATCTCCCTGGAGGAAACCATTTTTCAATCTTATCAGTTGTCTTTCAAATCATATTCTAAAGACCTGTATTTATCCAGGCAATGTATGGCAGCAGAGTGGATTAAGTTAGCTCAAAAGCACTTACCATTGTCTACGAGCCAGAAAAGCAGCAGGATTCTGACTGGCATTATTATTTATTATTTTTGATGGTGCATTTTCGTGGCAGAGTCCTTTCTGTGCTTATTGACATTCATAAATGAAAAGACTGCTATACTGACTATTTAATTGGTAATTCAATTTTCCTAATAACTTTCTTTGTAGGAACTGGATTTTGAAGCCAAAACAAGTTATACACTACGGATAGAAGCCGCAAACAAAGATGCTGACCCTCGCTTTCTAAGCTTGGGGCCGTTCAGTGACACGACGGCTGTGAAGATAATTGTGGAAGATGTGGACGAGCCTCCCGTGTTTTCCTCGCCTCTGTACCCCATGGAGGTGTCCGAAGCCACGCAAGTTGGGAATATCATTGGCACTGTAGCAGCTCATGACCCAGATTCTTCCAACAGCCCTGTGAGGTAACAGCTCATTCCTCTCCTTTTCTATGATTTTCTATGATCAATGTGCCTTTATTCATAAAATATGTTTCCACATTGTGATGCTTTGGCTCATACCAAATAAAAACCACTTTTATACATGTATCAAGCCAAAGTAGCAGAAAAATGCAACATTTTACTAATTCAGAAATGTGCCACCTGATTATCCAAGGCCATTATTATGTAGCAATGTTTTTACAAAAGCCATTAATATCCACAAGCCACAGAAGATGTTTCTATTAAACCAATTATCCTGAGCCTCTTTCAAAGCAAACTGTGTTCAAAAATGAAGTGATGCATATCCTAGTTGTAGGATAAATGTGTGTATTAGGAAAAGAGTTGTATAAACAATTTAAATTTGGAATTAATTTTTAACCAAACCATTTAGATTACACACATTTGTCCAGTTTATTATTTCCACTTACACAAAATAAAATAATACCTTTTTTATGCATAAGGAAGATTTTTAAAGATGTCCTTTCAGTGACCTGTATTTAAGTGAGCATATTTTGGTAGCCAATTAATCTCTTCAGAACTAACAGAATGATGACACATAAACATTTGAGAATGTCCCAATATTCCATTTTGCACTTTTACCTATAATATATCTTCTAAGATCTACATATATGAGTGTGCATAGCTGTTGGAATGAATATCATAAATTTAATGCATTTGAAATAAAATGTGCTTTATATTAAGTGCCTTGATTTGGATTCCTAAATAATATACTTTACTTTTCAATGTGAAGGTTTGATTTTGATGATAAAAACCCTAAGATACAAAAAAACAAAATTTTATATCCAGATATGTCAGCTTATAAGCTCACTGCAAACTTTCACAGATTTAACTGATATTTAACAAAGGCAAGTGCTTTTGAGCTAAGTTCTGAACTAAGTCGGGACATTGACTGCAAAGTGTCATGAAAAAAATATATAATTTACATAATTTTTGGTTAAGAAAAGCTCATAACCTTTTTTTCCCCAAAATAATAGGCTGACTTTGGCATATATGTATGATATTAGATAATTAGTGTTCTCTTTTGCCTGATATTGATATCAGAATCAAACCAAAAGTAAGTTCAGATTAACTAGTCATTAAGAATTGAAGTCATACTCATTATTCCCTTAGCTATAACAAAAAGTTCAGGATGTATGGACGGCTATACTATTTTTAATGTAGTGATCACAAACCATTCTGGGATATAATCTATGTATTAGAATATCTGTGCATCACAAATGTACTAGACACATAGAATATGCCTTCCATTTATCCCTGTATTAGCCAAGTCTTCATTGTCAAAACAGTTGACTTAAGCTCAGCTCCACCTACTAAATTATGAATTGGACAGTCACGTTGACTTGGACACACTTAAATTTGGGTTTTGTTACAGCCACATGTCTCTTGGTGACACACTTTAATCTCCTGCTTTTATGAACAGTCAACCACACAACAATTGTAGGTATGAATCACCTACTTAGGTTAGTTTGATTGCTACTTAATTTATTTAATGGGGAGAAAAAAAGAGGTGGTCTCAGGAATCTGGGCATTTGGAGAGAGAAGGAGACATACTAATGCATATAGTAATTGAGTATCTAAGAGAATGAGATAATTTAAGATAATTTTGATTTACTGTATTGGTATTTTTATTTGTTTCCTAATTTTCCTCTCCCCATCTACATGTGTGTCATCCTTTTGAAACCTTTTCAAATAAAATATTTCATTTTCTATGATATTTTACTTTAACAGTAGTATTATATGATAATTTGGGGGAGAAGAAGGAAGAGTGTCCCACGTGGATGGTGCCTAGGACTAGAGAGATTAAAGTGAACTCCATGTCTGTTCCTTCAAGCACAGAGATAGAGAGGCTCAAAGGCTGGTGATTTTGGAGGGAAAGATCTCT